>CAUYON010131343.1:0-50461 GCA_963573935.1 Arctocebus calabarensis | reverse complement strand
CTTTCTTTGAGGATTTTTATCATCTCATGCCTTAAATTTAAGTCCTTTATCCATCTCGGATCAATCTTTGTGAGGGGAAAAAGGTGTGCATCCAGTTTCAGTCTTTTGCATATGGATATCAAATTCTCCCAACACCATTTATTGAATAGGGAGTCTTTCCCCCAATGAACACTCTTGTTTGGTTTATTGAGGATTAGATAGCTATAAGTTTTTGGTTTCATTTCCAGATTTTCTATACTATTCCAAGTATCTATGTCTCTATTTTTGTGCCAGTACCATGCTGTCTTGACCACTATGGCCTGTAATACAGCCTAAAATCTGGTATGGTGATACCCCGGCTTTGTTTTTATTACTAAGAACTGCCTTAGCTATATGGGATTTTTTCTGGTTCCACATAAAATGCAGAATCATTTTTTGGAAGTCTTGAAAGTAGGATGTTGGTATTTTAATAGGGATGGCATTGAATCGGTAAATTGTTCTGGGAAGTATAGACATTTTAACAATGTTGATTCTTCCCAGCCATGAGCATGGTATGTTCTTCCATTTATTAAAGTCCTCTACTATTTCCTTTCTTTAGGTTTCATAATTTTCTTTATAGAGATCCTTTACCTCTATTATTAGGTATATTCCTAACTATTTCATTTTCTTTGGGGCTATGGTGAAGGGAATTGTGTCTGTGATTAACCTCTCATCTTGACTGTTGTTGGCATATACAAAGGCAACTGACTTATGGACATTGATTTTATATCCTGAGACATTACTGTATTTTTTGATGACTTCCAGGAGTCTAATAGTTGGGTCTTTGGGGTTCTCTAAGTATAAGATCATATCATCAGCAAAAAGGGAGAGTTTGACCTCCTCTGCACCCATCTGGATGCCCTTTATTTTCTTGTCTTGTCATAGATTTTTGATTTCTTTTCTTCCTTTCTTACTTCCTTTCAGAGAATGTTTATTTACATTTGATTCAAGCCTAAAATTCAACTCAGGTCTTCATTTCATTCAGTGAGGGTAACCTGGAGGCAAGGAAGGGGGTCAGAGTTACACAGAAGCTCTGGCCCAGGTCTGCAGATAGGAGTTCTGTGACACTGGAAGTTCCACGACCTCACTACAAGTCTCATGTGTACAATGGGTACACAGTGCCAACCTTGTGTGGTTGTTATGAAGATGCCAGTAGATGAGGGCCATAAGTTATAACCGATTACCAACAACAGACTGCAAGCTCAATTAGAGATGTGTATTCTTTTCATTGTAATGATTTGTACAGACTGACTCTATATTAGGTTTTGATAGCCTATTCAAGTCTTCTATTCACTACAGTAATAAAGCCTTAATTCATGTAATTCCACTCTATATATGCACTGGGCTTTATTTCTTTCAATGTAAATGTAGGTTATTATAGAAAACATATAACACAAAATAATATTTTATATAGGCTAACAGTTCAAGGCTTGGAAATGCTTCACCTGCGTCATCTTAATCCTTAAAACATCACTGTGAGCAAGTTAATATCCATTCTTACTACTTAAACTCATGTTTCAAACTGAATTGGTTTGTTGTTGTTGTTTTTGAGACAAAAGTCTCACTCAGTCACCCTGCGTAGAGTAATGTGGGGTCACAGCTCACAGAAACTTCAAACTCTTGCCTCAGCCTACCAATTAGCTGGGACTACAGGCCTACACTATAATGCCCAGTTGGTTTTTATATATTTAGTAGAGACGGGGTCTTGCTGTGCCTCATGCTGGTCTAGAACTCCTGAGTTCAAATGGTCCACATGCTTTGGCCTCCCAGATTGCTGGGTTTACAGGCATGAGCCACCATACCCAGCCTCAAACTGAGTTTTTGTTGTTGTTGTTGCAGTTTTTGGCCAGAGCCGGGTTTGAACCCACCACCTCTGGTATATGGGGCCAGCACCCTACTCCTTACACCACAGGAGCCGCCCTCAAACTGAGTTTTAAATTGACCAAACTTATACTCAAGAAATTTAAGCAAATTGCATAGATGATAGATGTTTCTCTCATTTCATATCTAGCTCTCTTCTAGGGGCACCATAGCAGATTTTGAAGATTGGCAAGAATTTTGTTCCTGTAGTCCAAAGAAACACCAACATGTGTGTATACAAACATGTTGATTCTTAGCCCAGTAAAGGGGCAGTAAGTGATAGGGTCTGACAGGTCTCACTGTATAAGAAGCATCTGAGAAAATAACCAAGGGAAGAACGCCCCCTGCCAGGATGCCCAGGCATGGCCATGGGTGTGAGCTTTGGAAACATTTGTCAGATTATCAGCCGCTCCTGTTAGGGTCTTCACAGGTACCACTTTTTCTCCCACCTACTGACATCTTCCTCCTCATTTATACATAATGGATTTTTTTTCCCTAAACTGCCTTTGTCTCTTCCCATATGTGAGACCATCTCTGTTGCCCATCAGGCTTCCGGCTCTGGGATATATATAACTCATATCCCAGACAAAAATCACAAACACACAAACCAACAAAATAAGATAGTAAAAACTCGTGTACTCTAAGCATCATTGAAACAGTGGAGACAAAGGATCAGAATATTCAGAATATTTTCAAACTTAAATTTGATGTAGATCTCAAAACATTTCTCAAAATGTTTCTCCTAAGTTCTTCCTAATCTTCTATTGTGAATTTTATCTATTTTTGTGTTTTCGATCTTTCTTGTTGGAAATATAGATAATGAAAGCAATTATGGTTTGTTCTAAAGAGAAATGTAGTCTTTTTTACATATTTATCTGACACCTGTTTGGAGTAGTGTTATAATTGTTAGATAGATGTTGGTAGTATAAGTGTACAATATTTAGCCTGCAATTATGAAATATTCACAGACAGATTTTTTCTTTGTAGTGATCAGCTGTCACTATGCTTTTGAAATCTTCATAAGGAATGTATCCCTTTTGATAACCATGCATAAGATTGCCATCAAAGCTTCCTTTCTGACCATTTTGGAATCTCAATCTGAAAAATGCAGGGAATTCTTTCCCTGATCTACTCTAACACTGGGTTGGTCTCATTCTGTTACTATAAACAGGCCAGGGAGTATTCACATTTTTACTGTCATCGTAGTATTTTTCTCTAACTCATAGAACAGCTGTGCCACTAAAGATGAGAATCCACAAGAATAGCAGAGAGCTGTCTGCAATGGCTCTTCCGGGCTCGTCAGAACAAATGCAGAACTTCTGTGAGGACTCTTGTAAATGTGCACATAAAAATTTGCATTGAAATTGTTAGCATTGCAGTCATAAGAGGAATTTTATTATTTTAGTCCTACTCCCGAAGAAAAAAAAATCTTATTGTTGATTTTTCTCCTTTTTAATCATTGCTTGGCGAGGTAAATATATGTGCTATCTTGCTAGAGATTTTTACCTTCCTTTTATATTACTCAAAGTTACTGTAGTGATATCATTTACATGTTATGTACACATATGAATGTACGTACTAATTTTTTGTAGTACACATATGCACACATAACACATATGCTGTCTGTGTGTGTGTGAGTTTATGTACTTCAAAGAAATTCTTCCAAAGATATTAGAAAAAAGAGTTTACATTGATCCCCAGGTTGATGGTGACCGTTCTTTTTCATGTACCTCTGCACATAAGGATTTTTGCCACTAGTCTTTTCACTTCTAGAAAATATATACTGACCCATCGGCATTTGTTTTCTAGATCCACTTTATATCCAAGGGCTAACATTCTAGTCTGTGATACTGGAATAGAGCAAAGTTGTCCATCTATGTAAGAAAACTTCCAATCTTGTCTAAACTAATTGCAAGTGAAGAATGCAGTGTGCACAGTGAAGTAGGGTAACTCCTATCTTTTTTTCTAACTAAAATATATGCACAAACAATTGTTTGCATTTGTTAGGTGAAGTCCAAGTTGTATTTGAGCCCTTCATCCAGGGAGTGTTACCATGTACCCCTACCTTGTAGCCATGTGAGAGATCACCAAGTCCCCTCTCGCTTCACCCCAACTTGAATTTCATTGTGTTTTTCTCCCTTGTGTGGGTGTGCAGTGAACATCTACTAGTTTCATATTAGGACTGAGTATATGGGATGCTTGTTCTTCCTTTCTTGTGATACTTTACACAGTAAAGTACCATCTAGGTAAATACAAAAGATGTAAAGTCTCTATCTTTCTTTGTGGCTGAGTAGTATCCCATGGTGTACAGGTACCATAGTTTATTTGACCATTTAGTTTGTTTATCCATTCATGAGTTGACGGGCACTTGGTTTGTTTCCACATCTGAGCAATTGTGAATTGAGCCGCAATAAATGTTCTAGTGCAAATGTCCTTATAGTAAAGTGATGTTTTTTCTTCTGGGTAGATAACTAGTAATGAAATTTCAGGATTAGAGGTCAACTTTCAGTTCTTTGAGGATTCCCCTTACTTTTTTCCAAAAGGGCTGTGTTAGTTTGCTGTCCCACCAACAGTGAGTAAAAGTGTTCCCCTCTCTCCAGCTTTGGGACTTCATCAGGTGGGTTGTTCTCATTAGAGTTAGGTGATATTTCTACAGAGAGAACTATGAAATCCTGAGCAAAGAAATAGCAGAAGAGGTTAACAAATGAAAGAACATACCATGCTCATGGCTGGGAAAAATTAGCAGTGTTAAAATGTGCCTGCTACCCAAAGCAATCTCTGTAGTCAATGTAATCTCATTAAGTACTAATATCACACTTTGAAGAACTTGAAAAAATAGTTCTTCATTTCATAGGAACCAGAAAACCCTGAATAACCATCACCATTCTAAGCTCCTCTTTCTTGAATACATCAAAGTCAATCCATCTTCCTCCGCTCCAGCCCTTTGTAGGGCCTCGTTATATAGAGCTTGCTAGCTGGTCCTGCCCCTCTCGACCTCCCTTCCACAAACTTCCAAAGCGTCACCTTGGCGATGTCAGGGTGATCTTGCCAGCCCCCCGACACACACACATAAACTCCTCGTGACTCCATAATTGGCAGAGGTAAGCAGTGAGTCCCCGTGGCCTCCAAAGCGTCCCTGGCTCCTTCAGGGACGTCTTCTGCTGTTCCATCCACACCAGGCGAACCCAGGGGCTCCAGGACACTGACCTGACCCGAAGGCCTTTCCTGTGTTGTTCTCGCTCCCTGGAACAATCTTCTTCCACATCCTAAAGACTTCCATCGTAAATTCTCTTCAAATTCAGTTTCACCTTGACCTTGACCTCTTCACAGGGGACTTCTTGGACCATCTGCTCTCAAGTGACTTTTTTCCTCTTTTCTGAGTATCTTGTTTTGTCCCTCATGGATGTTTGTATTGAAAATTTTTCACTTATATCTCGTTTCTTCCCACAATAGAATGTAAGTTATCTGAGGGAAAGACGTCATCCTCTTCTCCTCCTTTGTACTAAACCAGTAGCTCACTTGCGGCAGGGAGTAGGTGAGCAAGAAAACTTCTGCTGTGAGATTTACCCTCGTCAGCTGGAACCCTTCACTGCTCCCCATTGTCATCCTCCAGCTTTTTCTGGGGACCTGTCAGCTGTGCGAGCCTAGAAAAAAACCATGTGGCCTCTCTGGGCTTCCAGTTCCTTGTCTGTTAATTAAAGATGTTGACCAATTACACTAAGATGCTAAATATCACACTTCAAAACATATCTATTATTTACCAGAAGTCCCTTCCCCAGAAATAAATATGTGAAGGAGAACTCCGATTTCTAGAGCAGAGGGAGGCTGATCATCTTTTCTGAGAGCCCCAGAGCCCCTGATACTTGCTGCCTCCTTCCTGCATCCAGAGCACCAGGGCAAAGCTGGCAGAAAGGTCACTGCTGGTGTCCAGTCCCTTTCGGGGTGGCTGCTGACCACGCTGAATGTGTGCTGAGCTGCAGGGCAGGCTTGTGCCAGCCTTCATGTAACTGCAGTTCTCACAGCCACTCGTGAAGGACAGACTTCTGTCTTCAGGTTTCATTAGAGAATTAAAAGCAGCTTCATGATATTAAGACAAAACATTATTTAAGCACTCACAGCTAGGGAGGCACACAACTGGCCTTAAACATCATTCACCCGAAAGAACACAAATAATCAATGGGCTTGCATTTCTAGCGTTCAAAGTAGGGAAGCTCAAATTAATGTCTGAAGTTTTTAACCTGAATTTTTATGACAGATGAATACGGAATTAAAATTTGGCTGGCTGAGACCGCCAGTTGCTGCACGTGAGGGCTGAGCCAGGACAGCTGTCGCGACTCTCACTCCCGCCCTTCCCTGAGAGCCGTCAGTCTGAGGCGCACTCTGTGCAATCTTCAAAGTGGGGTGACGTGTGTGACGCCAGAAAGTTGCTGTCACACAACCCAAAAATTATTCTGGCAGCCCAGAAAATACTATGATAGCTGGAGCATTATGATTTCTATTTTTATCAGCAAAAAGTACGACTCTGAACTACTTTAAATAGATTTTCCTGACAGTGTCAAAGCCTTAAAACTATGCCTCTAACCCAAATCACGTTTAACCCAATTTTAATAAAACTATGTTCCATTGTTTTGTGGACGTGAATTCTAAAACGTATTTTGAAATATATGTCTATTGAATGTTGGCAAAGTGGAGAACATGACACCCTCAGATATTTGGTGTGTGTGTCTCGGTGGTGAAAGGGAACAGCTTGATCTCAACATTGCTGAGATGTGGAATAGTTTATAAATCAATGTTTTAATAAACAAGCATATAACGATTGGAATATTGTGTTTTTCACTTATATAAATGGTTTTATCTCCAACACCATCCAAGTATAAACAAATCACTCTTAATCTTTTGACATGGGCAATATGGAGTTTGTGTTTTTACCATTAACACGTTAGGTTTAGAAACAATCTGGAAAAGGAACAAAATGATTTTATGAACTCATGGGAAAATTTTCATATTGTAATACATTCAGTAGTACCAAAAAAAGTCCTAAATCTATTTTTTTGAAAAATGTGTGGTACTTCTCATTTTAAAAATATTTAACTGGTAAGTAGTAATAGTAATACTTAAGTTCAAATCATTTAGCAATAGTATATACAATTAATAATACAATATATAAGACAGATACAAATATTATACATAATGCAAATGTAATTTTTAGACTACAAACATTAATACAAATAATACCAAAAAACCAGGCTGTTATTAAAAATTTACTGTGGGTATCAAAGAGCTCACATTAATAAGAAAATTCTTACTCATTTTGTTCCTCTGTGTTTGACATATAAAAAGCCAATGTATGATATGGTATCAAATGTCTACGCTCAGACCATATCCTGTACACATAAAATTAAACAATGCTCATTTCCAATTTGGAAATGATAGAATTTCATTGAATTAAAGAATACAAATTTACCTTCTTTTTTGAAATATTGCAGTTTTATAATTTTCCCTTTGTATTAAATTGAATGGGAAACTGTGTTTTTGATTGAACAGAATAAAAATCACAAGCCAAAGAGCTAGAATCTACTTTTAAAATCTGGCCCCATCCTACATGAACACAGAATCTAAATTCCACACACATTGCTCCCTTTCCATGCCAACAATAGTAACACAAGAAGTTTGGCGTTAGCTTGGGGAACATGACAAATATGTGAGCTGCTCAGCTCGCTGCCTGCCGCACAGCGGGCTGGGTGCAGTGCGGGGCTGTCTCAGTCAACAGCAGGGGACGGGAGGCGGCAGCACGTGGAAATGGTTTTGACAGACATAATGACCGAGTGAGACAGGGAACATGGGAGGCGTGTGTTTTTGCTCACTGCTGGGTAGAGAGCAGAATTTCTTATCTGAGTACGTTTCTCTGTGGCTTGGAATATTGTTTTTTGTTCCTTTCATTGAACAAAAATTTCATCTTTTAGTAACAGTTTTAAACTCAAGTGATTTTTAAATTTTTGACTTGTAATTGAAAACGGGACATCCAGCTGTGCAGGGTGCAAGCATAACTGATCATTATTATCTCTCCGCAGGTCAAGCTAATGCCTCCTGCTCCCAACGACGACCTGGCAACCCTCAGTGAGCTCAACGACGGCAGCCTGCTTTATGAGATCCAGAAGCGCTTCGGGAACAATCAGATACACGTGAGTGCCCTGGGAACCGCCTTTCCCGCCGCTCTCCCGTGCTACGTGTTTTCATCACCCGTAGACGCCACAAATACTGCAAGGGAAGGGCTCATTGGAGCTCCTGGTCCTCCCGATAGCTTACATGAATTTCTGAGAGTTCAGGTCATTCAGCCTCTGTTATAAGGTGGAGTCATCAGAGTTCCAAATTTTAGAGTAGTTCTGGATAAACTAATACCCTAAGGGTAGACACAGGCACTCTACTGTTGAGCATGCTGGTTGTCATGATCAGTGTGGAAGATCTTGCTAGAACCAGCAGGCTGTATACCCATCACATACGAAAATGCCACCGTCCTCTGTCACATCTGCTACTCAAGCCTGCTAGGTCTCAAAAGAAGGCTCAACAGGAAACTCACTGTGCACGTGGGTGCCTGGGTATTTGCAGGAAAAGAGAAACAGTAGCTGCTGCTTTGACTGTAAAGTAAATAATGTATGCACAGATTTCTGATAGTAGGCTGCAAAAAAAATGTCATTCAGATGACAAAAAGCATGGAGAATTGATTTTCCGTGGTTCTGTCCCCATTTGTATGTTTTTTTTTTCTAAGACTAATAATAATTTAGACACACCGTAATCCCGAAATCTCTCTCTTTTTGTTTTTTGTTACATTCTACCCAGAGCACAGAACATATTCAATTGGAATATCTACAGAGAAATCTGATTATATATCTACTGCTACCCCCTTTTTTTTTTATATAAGACTCATTTAATCCTAGTGTGCTGAGAAATTGATTAAATAATTTTCATGTAAATGTGAAGTCTGTGATTTCCTTATAAGTAATAAATTGTCAAATACTGATTAGACTATGACAAGTGGAATACAGCATCTTAATGCTTGGATAAATTACCTGCCACTGTAAATATACTTAAGTTAAATACTTCCATGAAAATTAATAAAACTGAATCAGTGACAGAAAGTGGTAAGAACCTGATTACTTTGGTCTCCTTTACTGCCTGGTGACTTTTATAAGGCGTGTACTATTTTCTTCCCGTTTTCTCATCTTTTTTTCCCAGTGCCATGTTGATTTTGTTCGTTTGCTGTTACTCAGTACAGTCCTGGGAGACCATTGCTTGGCTTGCTTGTATTTCTTTACCCCTTCGTGCCTCTAAGTGTTGTCACTTCCTAAATACCCATTCAGTCTGCTTCTCTCCTCTCTGTGGCCACCTCCTCATTGAAACCACCATCCTCCATTTCCCTGTGGTTTTTTCATGGGACAAAGACCACACTTCTTGTTGCAGAGTCCAAAGCGTAGACCATGAAACTCCTCATGGTCTGCCCTGAACACTATCAGTGGTGTAGGGGACCAGCCCCAAACCATACCGTGAGTTCTCTTCCAGCCACTGGCAGAGAAGAGAGGGTGTGGGAACGTGGAAAAGTCAAGACATAAAGAGAAAGTTTTCTTCTTAGAGCAGCTGGGTCAGAGTGTGACCACCTTTAAGCGTCAGATCTGGTGAAAAGGCCCTCACTCCAGGCTAGCTCCATTTTTATTACACATATCACGGTTTTAATCATCAGTCTAATGGAGGAAGTCTAAGCCCTCATGTCATGGGTCTTGCTGGGCTTGCGTTTTCTAACCAAACTGTTTCTTTAACTATGTTAATTAGACTGACTTACCTCTCATGATCATTGCTCTAAGTTATTGATGATATTAACACAAACAGAGCATGGGACAGGGAACACAGTCCAGGAGCAGGATGTCAAAGCAGACCCCAATCAGACCACACACACAAATCTCAGGAGTGGCAGTTGACACTCAGGAAGGCTTGTGCTCAGACGCCCTGGCACTTCCGACATACTGAGAAGTCAGAAGAAAGGAAGTATTTTCTCCTTATCTTTTCCCGAGAGACTTTCTCTCTTAAGCAAGGAGGTCAAAGCGTTTGTGGTATTTCCTGCTCATTTCACCTTCTCTCTAAATCTTCCAAACCCCCTGCACTCACTCTATCCGAGAGAGCAATCCCACCTGTGGGGGCCTGGCCTCTGAGTGTTAGGGACACTGGGGCCCAGTTGTACTGGGCGAGGGGAAACTCCAGTAAGACAGTCTCCTTTCTTAAAGGGCCAGGCTTCCAGGCCGTTGCATTTTGCAACAGATTATGAATTTCTCAGTTTGGATCCTATGGTTCAAATGTGTCTGTGCTTTTCTCTGATCCACTTCTCTCCTGTCTTTGTTCCCTTTGCTCATCATCTACAATCATTTTGTTAATTCAATTTCTAACCTCCTTATAATAAATAATTGAATATCATTTTGAAGTTTATAGCATCATTACTTCTAGCAACACAAGCACACCAAGGTATGACTCTTCCCTTTAGTACCCACATGTACACCTGACTCTTAGCTGCCTATGTCTCAATTATTTGATTGTCACCTCCTTCCTGCGTTAAGGAATCACTGTCAAATGCTTTGTTTTTTTCCTGAAGTATTTTCTTTCTACACAATGAAATACTTAGCTTTACAAACTCCTACTCAAATAGTCTTCAGGCTTTAAGTAAACCCTCTCACACTTCCAGATTAAACCGCTGGGAGCCCCTTCTCCCCAGCACTGCCACAGTTTGTGATTATACCCGTCATCCCCTCCTGGGTGGTTGGGTTGGCATCTGGCACCCGTGCCGTGCTGACCTTCAGCTCAGTGAGCACAGAGGGCATGGGGTGCGCTCCCCAGGAGTCCTGCACAGGTGAGTCTCAGGACTCTTTGTTTGGATTTTTTTTGTTGTCACCATTTACATGTCAGGATGGGTAATTTTATATGCTTTACTCAAAAATCCATGAAAAGCTCAACTCAGTGTTTACAAACTGCTTATCTGTGGGTCTCCCCTCCCCCACAAGACAAACAGCATTTTGCAACCAGCACCCACCTTTTTCTACTCCTGTGACCCAGGTTATCAAAAGGCATTTCCCCTTTTTGAGATTCTAACTTAGTGTAAGTGTTCATCTCTTTTGGGAAGAGTAGCACAAGAAATCTTAAATGCCAGATACTCCCTACCCTTTTATCACAGTTTGGCTTCAGCTCCTCTTACTAACTTTTCCTTTCACCTGGCTCCTACCCTACTTGCATAACCAGTGTTGATAGTCTCTGCTTTGCTAAAGGTCTCCCAGCACACAGACGTGCCACTGAGTGAGACCTGGTTTTTCCCTTCCCAGCACCGGGAATATTGAAGACCTACATCAACGCAGATCAATTGAGCCGTGGGAGTGGTCTGCATACGGTGCATGAAACTGCATCAGTGGCAGAGTAGAAATGTAAACCCTATGGATTAAATAATAATAAATTCGTTCCCAGGTGCTTTCTGTGGACTAGAAGATCTGTAAGCTTTTTATTGCCAATGTGAAGTAAGAGTGTTTTTAGAGAAGCTCTAAGAGCAGTGGATCGTTTCATTTCCATCTGTTGGATTTAATCACAATTAGAGCTTGCATTTTGTATATCTGTCCTTTTCAATTCCATTTCTTTCAGTAATTCATTCTTATTATGTTTTACAAAAACATTAATCCATGATTAACTGGGACTAAAAGCAAGGGTTCCTTATGTACAAATTTATTTATTTATTTATTTATGAGACAGATCCTCAAGCTGTCACCCTGAATAGAGTGCCGTGGCATCCACAGCTCACAGCAACTTCCAATTCCTGGGCTCAAGCGAGTCTCCTGCCTCTGCCTCCCAAGTAGTTGGGACTATAAGCACCCGCCACATCGCCTGGCCATTTTTTTTTTGGTTGCAGCCGTCATTGTTGTTTGGCGGGCCTGGGCTGGATTCGAACCCGCCAGCTCAGGTGTACGTGGCTGGCGCCTTAGCCTGTTGAGCCACAGGTGCCAAGCCATGTACAAATTTCTTATTTAGATTATTTATTTTCTCTCTCCTCCCCACCTTGCCTGCACACTGACACACTAGAATGCGAGGTCCAGAAGTGCCAGTGCTCACTGCCCTATACACTTGGTATCTGACATGGACAGATGCCCAGTAAACATTGAATAGAAGAGTAGACCTCGAACACCAGACCCAAGCTTCAGCATGAGGCATAGAAATCGTATTTACTTATCCATGACAAACAACTGGAGGTTGAGCAATGACTCCCATCAGAGCCAACAGGAATCGTTGAATTCATCCTTTGATCAGAATTTTCATCGCTTTTTGCTGCAGTCTGCTTTACTGTATAATATGGTCTTCCAAAGCAGACCACAACTTGCTCCTTTCTGAAGTGTGTAATTTTCCATCTGGACATCAAACTGGGGAGTTTCCACAGTTACTTGAAGGAGGAAGTTCCCAAACCTTCAAACAGAAACTTAATTGCAGGTGATAAGACACATGCCTCCAAAGAAATGCACAGAATAAAAGCCTCACGGTCTGGGAATTATGACTGCCAGCAAAGCCAACAAGGAGAGAACATACAGTCACATTCCTTTATGAACCACAAAGGGGTTTGCTGGCTGTACTTGCTTTACAAACACACTAGTGGGACTTGAGACTCATAAAGAAAATGGCCACAAAATAAACAGCAGCTTCTGTTGACATCTGGTGAGCCAAGAGAATTCTAAAACACATATACAGCAATTGGCACTAAGCAAATCAGAGCCAATGAACATTGTGTGACAGCCCCCAGGACACAGCCTGGTTTATGGAGGCCACTTAACACCCATTAATTTGCTGCTAAGGGTAACCCAGTAGAATGTAGTAGGTCCTGTTTTTAAGACCATTTTAAGATGCTAACTGTTGACAGGCTGGTATGGGAGACTGTCGCTCCTCTCTATGGATATTTGAAATGATACAGATGGACCCAGTTTCACAAGCTGGCACTGCCACTGGCTGGCTTATTGCAGCCTCGTCTGTGATGTTGGATGCTGGGGGAGGCACTGCTTGTCACAAAGTTCCATGTCAGTCCACTCAATCCAGAATACCCTGTGGTGGACTCACCAGGTGTCAGCTATCGAATAGAAAAGTTATACGTCAACAAGATGAGTCGAAGGGATTCTCTCGGTTTCTACAAGTTAAAAAAATCTTTCTCTGTATTACATTTAACATGTTCCATTTCACCCAAACAGCCTTTTTGCTTTTGATTACTTTGATAACTACAGTCACACTGTATGACTTTATAATTAATATTTAATCATATTTTGTAAATTACTTTTTATTTATCACGTAATAATTTTCAAAGCCCATCTTAAAGTCCTTCAGCAATCCGACAAATATACAAATCCTCCCTCACTTAAGGGTATTTTGATTTTATTTTAAAGTTACTCATCTTCCTTAATCAGCAAATTTCTAAATTCTGCCACAGTCCACTTTCCAGCTGTACTTTTCTTCTCTAGCAGTTAACAGTAGTTTTCAGTATATTTCATGAAGCTACATGGTGAATATGCGCCATTTAAGGCCACTTTGAGTTGTTTCCACTTTCAGGATGGTTATTATGAATAACTACAGACAGCAGTCTTAGACCCTTGGCTTTTGGCCCACATATGTGAACATTTCTATGGTGTAACATATAGATGTACGGGCGGTGCCCAGCTTACAAATGAAATAGGGTCTGTAGGTTTGTCCTTAAGTTGAATGTGTATGTAAGTTTGAACAGGTTCACCTGTTATATGTAATAAGCTATGTTCATAAGTCATGCGTCAAGTGGATGTTTATAATTTGCGGAGGGGGCTGCCTGTTGTTCTGTGGGGTGTTTACCTAGGAGTGGAACGCCAGCATCAGAAAACGTGTCTGGCTTTAGGAGATACAGCCAGATAGCTCTCAGAATGAATGGTATTAATTCATTAGCAGTTTTTTCAAGTTCTAGCCATTCTGGCAGTTGCAGAGAGGCATTCTGCATTTACATTTCTCTAGTAACTGTGATAATAGCAGGATGTGTTTGTTCTCATTTCATTACCTTCTTTTGCGAAGTTTCCTATTCAATTATGTGCCATAAAAATGCATTTTCTTTCTTTTCCCTCTTGATTTGTAGGTTTTTATTTTAAAGATATTCCTTCTTTTACCAGACACGTGCATTGCGACTATTTTTTTCCAGTTTATGACTTACATCATACTGTTCAAATAGCATCTTTAAATGAAGAGAAGTTTAAAATTCACAAAAATTCTTTATGTTTACTGCTTTTTTGACTTGTGTTTGAGGAATCTTGATATTGGTTATGAAGATATTGTCCTGTAATTTCTTTTTGAAGTGAGACCATTCTACACTTAAGTCATTTTGGTGCCAGTCTTAATCCCAAAAGACATAACTCCAAAGGCCTTAATTCCAAAATGTTGAAATCCTATGAGATCAAAATCCCCAAAGATCAAAACCCTTATAGTCTAAAAGCCTAAACAAGCACCTAAAATCCTGCAAATTACAATTCTGAAATCATAAAATTCCAAATGTTAAAATCCTAAAGGATAGAGTTTGGGGAAGGGCTTACTGTGTTTTGGGTCATATCCAGGATAGTCGCACTGTGATTTAATTTGTGGGATTTTAGACTTTAGCAATCTTGACCTTTGGACATTTCCACAATTCAGGATGATGGTGATCAGGATTGTGTCCTTTTTGGTTGTTCTTCCCTGAATCCAAGACATGTTGCCCAGGTAGAAATGACTTCACAATGGCAAAATAGGACTGTCAAGATTAATGATTTTCCCCACACCTATTTCTGTGGTCACGACATCATTGTTATAAGTCAGGTGACCTTGGGGAGTGGGTCTGTTCCTAAAATCTGTGTCTTCTGTTGTGCTGGTCTATTAGTTCATAAACCAGTACCAAAACATCTTAATTATGATGCCTGTCTAATGTATCTTGATAAATAGAAAGCCCCCTCATTTTGTTCTTCAGCCAATCATGACTTTGGGGTATCTGTATTTACTTTAAAGTCAACTTAGCAATTTCAATTGTATTTTTTTGTTACTGTTACATCAGATATATAGATTAGATGGGAATAGTCGAGATTTTCACAGTATTTGATTTCCCATATCCTGGAATATTATATGCCTTTTATGATCATCTTTAATTTCTTTGGAGATGTTTTACTTTTAGCATAGAATTCTTGTCTTGCCCATATACATTGAATATGTTTCTAGATATTCTTCAGGTTTAGAGGATGTAATAATTTTTTTCTAGAAAATAAGAAAATGTTTATTTTCTATTATAATTGTTTATAGATAGTGTAGAGATAATTTTTAAAAATTTATATTCCACTTTTATCTATCAAGCCTGCCAAGTCATGTGTAAATATTAATTTGTAAGGAGATTTTATTTGATTTTCTGTGTATAGTGCCACTTAGTCTGTAAATAATGACTTTTGCTTATTTTTTAGTATTCCTCCTTCCTCACTTTCTTTTCTTACATTGCATTATAAGGCAGAGCTGTCACTGAAAGGCTGACTGGAAGCGGCAGTAGCAGGTGTCCCAGCTAGTTCCAATCCCAGGGAAAAGCTGCCAATGGCTTGTTGTTCAGTTCATCCTCAAGTTCTCTGCAGTAGCTGTGCCATAGTTTAAGTTACACGTCTCATTAGATTAAGGAAAATCCATTACAATAATGGTTTCCAAATTATAATCAAGAATATTTTAATCAAGAATGAGTGTTGAATATTATTTTTTTTGAGACAGAGTTTTACTACATTGCCCTCAGTAGAGTGCCATGGCGTCAGAGCTCACAGATACCTCAAACTCTTCAGCTTAAGCAATTCTCTTGTCTTCAGCCTCCCAAGTAGCTGAAAGTACAGGTGCCTGCCACCACACCCAGCTGAATATTGAATATTATTGAATGCTTTTTCCCATTTTTGAGATGATCATGTCTTTTTTCTTAATATTGCTAATTATAGAAGTTGATTTTCAAACATGAATCTTGCATTTCTAGAATAAAACCTCTTTAGTTGATATATGTTACCTTTTCATGCTACTGCTGGATTCAATTTGCCAATATTTTGCTTAGAATTTTAAAATGTATTTTAATGAAAGGGATCTGCCCGTAATTTTTATTTCTTGAAATACTCCTGTTAGATGCTGATACTGACATTGTGCAGACCTCTTAAAATGACATGAGAGGTATTCCTCTTCCGCTGCTTTCTAAAGTGATTTGTGTAGCACTTCCATATTCTGTTCACCTATACTGGAAAGAATTCGGTAGGAAAGCCTAAGTTTTCTCTGTGGAAAAGTTTTTTCAGATATAGATTAAATTTCCTTTACAAAGAAACAACTAATCAGAGTTTTGTTGCTCAGCGTGTTAGTTTTGGTAAGGTGTGCTCTCTTGGGATAGTGTTCATCTTATCCAGACGCGCAGACAGAGGAGCCGAAACGTGGTTCATAACATCCTCATCTGTTTCCATGGCCACGGGGTCTGACGGCGGCAGTCTGTGCATTTCCTCCTGGGGTCCCGTCAGTCTTGCTGGGAGAAACTGGAGGACGTTCTTCAAAGGATCGCCTTTCGGCTTCTGTTCCCCTGTTCCATCGATTTCTGCTCCTGTGCTTATTACTTTCCTTATTTGACCTATTTCTGTATAACTTGATTTAATTTTATAAGCTTCTTAGAATGCAGACTTAAATCATGAGTTATTACCCTTCCTATTTCCCTAACATACATTTTAGGATATAATTTTTATACCAAGTACACGTTTAGTTGCATCTCACAAGGTATGGTATGTCGTAAGCATACTACTTCCCTGTGCGCATTTCGAGTCTTGTTGAACTCACAAGTTCCTTGTAGACATACTGGATAATTTCCAAATGTGTGGTGATTTTACGCATACCCATCACCGATTTCTGTATCTTTTTAATTAAAATGAGAGTTTTATGTTTTGTTTCTTGTATAAATTTAAGGTGTACGTTTGTTCCTTTGTACACACGGTGTTTTGCTAGATGTGAACGCAGCGAGCGGCCACAGAGAACGCGTAAAGCATCCGTGTCCTCACGGAGTCTCCTGCTCTGTGTGTGAGAAGCTCACCTACGTCCCACTCCCGTAGCTAATTTCCAGAACTCCATACTATATTCTACCTTAATTCTACCATGATTAGAGAACAAGCTCTATGTGACTGAAATCCTTTACATCATTGAAACCGGTAAAGGTTCAGTTTAAAAGAATGTTTGTTCTGCTGCTGTTGGTCTTGGTATTCTATAAAAATCAGTTGGTCAGTGTGGTCATTATTGACTTCCATATTTTGTCCACTTATTTCATGAATTACTAACAATGATGTTAAAATTGCCCACCATCACGGTCACTCATTCTTTTCTTTATCTGCTTGATGCTAGATTTTAGTCTTACAGAAATTGAGGCTAAATTTCCTGTCATTTCCTGTTATTTTATCATTGTGAAATGTCCCATTTTATTTCTGGTACTGTTTTCTAAAGTACATTTTCTATGAACCAAATAGTGCTATAATCACCTTTTTTTTGCTATTATTATCTGCATGTATATCTTTTTACTTTTAAGATTTTTAAGTCTAGATAATCTTTAAGGTGTTTCTCTTTAGAGTAGCACATATTTAGTATTTTCTTTTTCTTTTAATTAGAGTATTTAGTACCTTTACGACAACTGATATAATTACTGATATATTTAGGTTTAAAACTATCATTTTATTATTTTTGTTTGTTCCATCTGCCTTTCCTTGCATCTCTCTCTCTCTGTCTTTTTTTTTTCCTCTGCGCTGGGTAGAATGGCATGGCATCACAGCTCACAACATCATCAAACTTTTGGGCTAAAGCAACCCTCCTGCCTCAGCCTCCCAAGCAGCTGGGACTACAGGCACCCACTACAACACCTGGGTGTTATTGCTATTTTTTGTAGAGATGGGGTCTTGCTGTTTCTCAGGCTGGTCTTGAACTCCTGAGCTTAGGGGATCCAGCTGCCTTGGCCTCCCAGAGTGCTAGGATTACAGGCATTGGCCATAGCACCAGGCTGGCATTAAAGAGTATTTTATTATTTTTGTGCTTTACTAACTTTTTTTTTTTTTTTTGTAGAGACAGAGTCTCACTCTATTGCCCTCGGTAGAGTGCTGTGGAGTCACAGCTCACAGCAACCTCCAAGCTCTTGGGCTTAGGCGATTCTCTTGCCTCAGCCTCCTAAGTAGCTGGGACTACAGGCACCCGCCACAGCGCCTGGCTAATTTTTGATGCAGTTTGACCGGGGCCGGGTTTGAACCCACCACCCTCGGTATATGGGGCCAGCACCCTACTCGCTGAGCCACAGGCGCCGCCCTGCTTTAGTAACTTTTTAGTTATGCATTTTACTTTTAGTCTGTAGCAACACAACACTCACTTTCCCACGTAGGTCTTCCTGTGCATTTTGTGGTCTGTTTTAATTCTACATTGGTGTGCAGCCTGGGTCTCACACAATCCCTTTAACATCAGAGACACTTGAAGTTCAACTATTCGTTTGTTATATGTTCAGTGGAACAAAGCCTATTAGTAGTGTTATTCAATTTGAATTTGACATTATTATTTCTTTAATTGCAAAGTTTTTAAACAAGTTGCAAGATGCTAAGACTAATTTTACATATTCTTTATATTTTGTACTATGTTTTTAAAATTATGTAATCCAAAGGTGCCATTTATATGGTTCATAAACTAATTACATTTTTTCTGTTAACAGACTTTTATTGGGGACATTCTCTTGCTTGTTAATCCATTCAAGGAGCTTCCCATTTACTCTCCCATGGTGAGTATAAAATTTTAAGCATCATTTAATTATGCAGAGTGACATTCATGAGGCATACAATACTTGTATAAATAACTGACAGAGAAGGAAAGAAAACAGTAAAGCAAATTTCTCAAAGTTTTTAAAATTTTTAATTGAATGATTATATGATAGTGACTTTGTTTTGAGGTAACTTGGAAAATCTGTTATTTTATCAAATATTTCCTTTGCTCTTAAAATGTGTGATTTTTCTATGATTGTGGTCACTAGATAGACTTCTAAAATTAAATAATGTATAATACTATTTTCCATAACTTGTTGACTAATCCAGATCAGCTAGTTTGGAGCCTTGTTTGAATACCTGGCGTGTTTCTGAAGAGCGTCTATGGTGTTAAAGCAGTGGTGATTAGAAAAGGCAATATTGTATGTATACATTTTCCAAGTGACCGGCCAGTTTTCATTACGAAACCCTCAAAATCAGAAGAGAAATTGCTTGTAGAAAATTATGCCAGCAAACTGAAAACAGAGTACAATTTCTAAGTAGGAATAGATAAAAAATACTGCTAGGAACTCTTTATGTTCTGTGTGGCCACAAGGCTGGTTCCATTATGATGCAGAGTCCCCAAGAGGGAGCAGGTGCCTGACAGATAGGGGACCAGGAGTGCAGGTGTCCCCTGGGTGGGGACTCACTCACGGCTGCTGTCTGGGGAGAGAGGGAGACAGACATTACTAGCTGTAAGACTCCAAGGAGTCAAGTAAGAATTCTCACAGAAATGGCTCTGAAGAACAAGAGAGTCCCCCTCACTGTGCCTTCACCCCAATTGTCAATTCCACTGTTACCTTGAAACTATGTTGAAACTTGCCCACTCTCCTCTTTCCACCCATTTTTCCCCCAGTTTCACCCCTGGGAAATCTGAGAATATATGGGAGCAGGAGCAGTGAGGGACAGGGGAATTACCCACAGTCATTTGAAGAATTGTAGCAGAGGGTTGAAATTAATCTGACACATGGTTATTAAACAGTTTTGAGAAAAAGCTCAGTGTTGTTGAGCCATAGCTAATATTTCTGTAAATCTGTTAATTGAAGTATAATATAGATAACGCGTAGCATACAAATATTAAATGTTCCATTCACCTGATTTATACAAAGTAATGTCATTCTTGAAACCATGCGCTTTAAGAAATAGAATATTAGAAGCGTCACAGACGTCCCCCATACCTTGTCCCAATCATGACATTGCTCCCCAAACCACCCTCTCTGTGGACGACATTTTTATTAATGGAATGTGACTGAATATCTTTCTCTGTATCTGGCTACTTCTTTCCAATATTATGGATGGGAGCTTTGTCTTTGTTTTTGTTTTTGAGTGTGGAAATAAAATAAGTTTTTTTTTTCTTTTCTATTTCTGTATATAGATCCTTTTTGTGGTTATACTGGAATTAATTAACTAATAAATGGACGTTTGATCTATTTGGGCTGGGACCTTTCTGCTGTGTTTGTTTTATGAATACTTTGTTTCTTTTGTTAGATGTATACCTGAAAGTGGCATTGGTTGGCTGAAGTGTGAACATGTACACTTGTTCAGTGTTCGTAAATACCAACAGTTTTCCAAGTGATTATGCTAATGTACATTTCCACCAGTCATACAGACATTCTAGTTGTTTCTTTTCTTTGCTCAAATTTTATTTATTTTGTTTTTCTGTTCTTCATCCTTCTGGGTATATATAGTGGAACTGTACTGTTTTTTAAATTGGTATTTCTCTGATAACCAATAATAGTGACAATGTTATCACATAACTATTATTATTTCTTCTTTTATGCCATGTCTTTTTAAAGCTTCTACATAGTGTCAAACCAAAAACTTAAAAATTGGATTGCCTACCTTATTACTTATTGTAATATTATTTAAATATTCTGTTTCTCAACACATATTGAAAACATCATATTAGAGGTACTGACTATGATTCATTTGTTTTCTTAAGTATTTATAGTTTCTTATATTATTTCCTAATTTTTAAATGTTAAACCCACCTGGCATTATTGATGTTTCATTCTTTTCTTTATGTCACTGGATTCTATTAAATAATACTTTATTTAGGATTTTTGCATCTGTGCTCATGGCAGAGATAGGCTCCCAATTTTCCTTTTATTTACTGCTTTTTTTTTTCACCAGTCCTTTACATTAATATGGTGCTTGTTCCATAAAAGGAATTGAAAAATATGCTCTGTTTTCTAGTCTTGGAAAAAGTTTGTGTAAACTTGTTCTTTCTTTATTACCGAAAGAGGAATTCACTAGTGGCCTATTATTTTCTTTGTGGGAAGGGTTTTAGTTCTTTGCCAAATATGGGACAGTCCTATGCTTAATTCTTTTTGTGCTAGTTTTTAATAATTGTGTTTTCTAATAATTATGTTAATTACATTTAAACTTCAACAGTTTTTGGAATAGACTTACTCATAATTCTATTTATCCTTTTAATGTTCATAGAATTTTGAATTTTTTATTCCATATGTTCACAATTTGTGCCCTTTCTAACATTTTAAAATCAATATAATTGTAATTTGTCGATTCTATGAATCTTTTCAAAAAAGCTTACAGCTAATTTTATTTCCTATTTTATATTTATCCTCTATGCAATTGATTTCTGCATTTATTTTTTCTTCTTTCTACCTTTCTTAGGTGTATTTGATTATTATTGTTTATGTGGTGTAGCTCTCTGCCTTTCATCTCTAAAATAAGTATTTGAAGCTTTTTACATTTTGCTTTAAACATAGCTTTAATGAATTCTGTGTGTTTTCTACTTCACAAGTTTATTACCATTTAAGATATTACATGTTGGTATTAGTGATTTTTTTCTTTGTTATATGAAATCTATACAAATGTAAGTTTATTTATTTTTTCTAATGTCTATTTTTGCTTCACGTTGACCTACCATCTAATTAATTAACTAATTAACTAATTAATTAGATGGTAGGTTAATTAACTAATTAATTCTCTGTGCTGTTTTCAATCTTCTGATAAAATTATCTATTGAATTTTGATGTTTGTTGTTATTTTTCTCATTGCTAAAATTTTCATTTTTATACTCTTAAAGATTCCAAGTTTCTGGTGAAATTCCTCATTTTGCTACCTGTTTTCCTGAAGATGTCAATCACTGTGGTTTTAAATTCTGTGTCTAGTAATTCTAATGACACTGTTTTTGGAGTGTGTATTGGCTTTTCATTATATGTACATATTTATTGATATTCACGGAAACTTTTGATTGAATATTGATCTTTCCACATAAAAAGTTGTAGTGGCCAGGACGTTATCTTCCTCCCCCAAATGTCTTGCTTTTTCCTACTGGTGGGCAGAAAGACCATGTCGGCTCAGTGAGGTCTCCCTTAGTTTTCATTGCTCTTGCCCATGAGGTGTGCCTCCTCTAGTCTCCGCTGAGAAGCTGGGACGACGTCCATTGGCCCTTCCCACGTTTCTGAGTCCTAATACAAGCTTGTGTCCTCCCGTAACAGTGAAATCCCTGCCTCTTTTCTATGGCGCACCTGAACTGTGCTCGGCGAAACACAGTGAGTGCTGAGAAAGAGGCAGGAAAACATCCTGTGTGACTCAAAGCATTTTGGTTTCTCCAAGATCTTGGCTCCTTAAGTCAGAGCTGATTTTCTGAGAACTACGATTCAGTGCTGAATTTTATTTTGTGCAGATTTTGTAGTTGCTCATAATAAGAGAATTAGTCTGATGCCAGCTGCCTCATAGATGATAGTAGGCTGGAACCATTTTTATTGCATTAATATAAGAAGATCATTTGGCTTATACTACCTAAGTGAATTTCCGTGCCTATTATTATTTAATTTTGTGCGCATTTTTTAGAAAGGGAGAAAGAGGAGAGAGAGACTGAATGAGAGAGGGAAGCGGGAGAGACAGAGAGGAGAGGAAAATGCTATTTAAACTATGACTGTATTGCTCTGGCTTTTATTTATGGTCACAGTTGATTGTATAGTTAATAAGAATCTTCTAATGAGACAGAAGTCAGCTTTGAATAATTGAATGAAAATTAAATGTATGTATATAACCTTTATTTTAATGCTTCTATGGCTCAGGTGGGTTCATGCTCTAGGCTCTGCATTGTGTCTGCTTTGTTCATAACATGCAATGAATTTCTCAGCAGGTAACAAAACAGAGTGAGTTTAAAAGCATTTTGTCTTCTGTTTGCTAAGATCTTAATGAATATTTTTTGCATTGATATTCATTAATGATATTGGTCTATAATATTCTTTCTTTGTTGGATCTTTTCCTGGTTTGGGGATCAGGGTAATATTTGCTTCATATGTGTTGGGAAGTATTCCTTTTTTTCTATGCTTTGTAAAGGTTGTATAATATAGGTCTAGTTTTGTTTGTTTTTAATTGACACATAATAATCGTACATATTTATGGGGTTCAGTGTGATGTTCCAATGCCTATGGACATTGTGTAGTGACTGAATCAGTGTATTTAGCATATTTATCACCTCATGTATTTACCCCACTTGTTTGGGGTAAGACATTCAAGATCCTCTTTGGTAACTATTTTGAAATATACAGGATTTTTTTTTTATAATTTTATTGAATCATAATTCTGTACATTGGTGCAATCATAGGGCACAATTCATATACATTCAGAAATGTTTTGATCGTACTGTTACAGATAATATAGAGGATTTTTAACCACAGTCACCTGATTGTGCAATAGAACACCAGAACTTATTTCTCCCATCTAACCCTAATCTTGTGCCTATTGATCGGCATCTCTCATCTTTTCCTCCCCACTATCCTCTCCTGTCTCTGATAACCACTAGTCTACTGTCTACTCCTGTGAGATCAACTTTTTAAGATTCCACATATAAGTGAGATGTGGTACTTACCCTTCTGTGCCTGGCTAATTTCGCTTAAAATGTTATCTTCCAGATTAATCCAGGTTGCTGCAAATGATAGAATTATATGGCCAAATAGTATTCCCTTGGGTACATATACTACATTTCCTTTAGCCATGGCCACTTAGGTTGATTCTGTATCTTGGCTATTGTGAATAGTGCTGCACTAAACATGAGAGTACAGATATCTCTTTGACATAGTGATTTCATTTTCTTTGCATATACATATATAGCCAGCATTGTGATTGCTGAATCATATTGGTAGTTTTATTTTTAATTTTTTGAGGAACCTCCATGCTGTCTTCCATAATGTCTGTATTAATTTTCATTCCTTTCTCTTTTCTCCACATCCATGCCAGCATGTTTTTCATAATAGCCATCCTAATGAGGACAGGATGATACACGTATTTCATTGTGGTTTTGATTTGGCTTCTCCTGATCATTAGCGATCGTGAGCATTTTTTCATATAACTGTTATCTACTCTATGTCTTCTTTTGAGAATGTCAACTCAGAAGTTTGGGCAATTTTTAATTAACTTTTTGCTGTTAAATTGGTTAAGTTCCTTATATGTTCCCTATATTAATGCCTTGCCAAATGCGTTATACTTTGCAAATATTTTTTCTCTTTTGGTAGGTTGTTTATTCACTCTGTTGATTGTTTCTTATGCTGTGCAGAAGCTTTTCAATTTAACACAGACCCATTTGTCTATTTTTTCCCTTTGTTTCTTGTGCTTTGAGGTCTTATCCAAAAAGTCCTAGTGCAGATCAATGTCATGAAGTGTTCCCTATGTTTCCTTCTATCAGTCTTACTGTTTTCAGTAATCACATTTAAGTCTTTAGTTCATTTTAAATTGATTTTTGTATTTGGTGAGAAGTAAGGATCTAGTTTCATTTTTTCACATATGGATATATAGTTTTCCCATCACTATTTGTCATAAAGACCGTCCTTTCCTCAATGTGTGTTTTTGGTGCTTTTGTCAAAAATCAGCTATAAAATTGTCTGTAAGTGAATGGATTTATTTCTGTTTCTCTATGGCTCTATGCATGTACGTTTGTGTCAGTACCATACTGTTTTAATTACTATAGCTCTGTAGTATATTTTGAAGTCAGGTAATGTGATGTCTCCAGTTTTGTTCTTTTTTTCTGAAAATGGACTTGTCTATTTTTGGTATCTTTTTGGTTCTATACAGATTTTATCTTTTTTTTCTGTTTCTGTGAAGAATGTCACTGGTATTTTGATAGGGATTACTATGAATCTGTTGGTAACTTTGGGTATTATGGATATTTTAACAACATTAACTTTTTCAATACATAAATGTGGGATATCTTTCTATTTATTTATTGAAAAATTTCAATTTTTTCTTCTTCAATTTTCTGTGAGAACTTTTCCAAGAGAGATTAGAATTTGATCAGTAGATGATCAAAGAAGTTTCCCCTCACCAATATTTGTTGGAATCCTCCAATGTATTGAGGGCCTGAATAGAATAAAGAAGCAGGAATATGGCAAATTTTCTCTCTTCTTTCCTACCTTTGGGTATTAGAGCTCCTGATTTTCAGGCCTTTGTGCTCAAAAAATATTATGCCACTAGCCTTCCTTGTTCTTCAGTGTGTAGGCAGCAAATTATGACATTTCTCCATAATCCTATGAGCCAATTCCCATGATAAATCTCCTCTTTTATCTATCTACCTATCTATCTATCTATCTATCTATCTATCAATCATCTATATATATCATCTATGTATATCTGACTATCTATCTATCATCATTATCTATCTATCAATCTATCTATCTATCTCCTATTGGTTCTTTTTTCTCTGGGGAAACCTAATACATAGCCTTTCTCAGTAAATAAGATTATCCCATCTTTTATATGTTTATTTTCTGTCTTCTCTAAAATTTGAGTTCTAAAAAGAAAAGAATCATTTCTGTCTTGTTTCTCTTATATGCTAACCAAAAGGCACATAAACATTCAATAAACATAGGTTGAATGAATGATTTGATAAAATCAATAAGTACATGATTTCCCAAAGTAATAAATTTTGTGAAGAAAATAAAACAGCATGATGGTATCTCTAGGGCATTCAAGGTCAGATCTCAGTGGGGAAGAGTCAGCTGTATGAAGGTTCAGAGAGATGAATGCTGGCCCAGGGTGAGGACGAGTCTATGGAAGCCAGTGTGGCTGCACCATGTCAGGAAGCTGGAGATTCGTGTGGGTGAACTACACACATGAGCCAGATAGTCTGGGGAAGGGGTCAGCCAACTTTGCCAGTAAAGGGCCTGACAGTAAGCATTTGGGACTTTATAGACATATGGTTTGCTCACTTCTTTTGTTAACAGAGAAAGCATCTGTGAATAATATGCACATGGGTGGGTATGGCTGTGTGCCAGTAAAACTGTCTACAAAATACAGGTGTTGGGCTGGTTTTGGCCCAAGGGCTTGTGATGTAGGGCTCCATAAGCTGTGGGAAAGAGGTTATGTTTCATCCTCAGGGCATCAGGAAATCTTATGGTCTGATTTTCATTTTTATCCAATCAGCCACTCTATGCCATTTGATTGGAGAATTTAGTCCATTTACATTCACTATTATTGCTAGATAGGTATTACTACTGACAAAAATGCTGAACCTGGGAAAGATTTCCTTCAGACATGAAGGAGAGAGAAAGTCTTTCCCAGATAAACAAAAGCTGAGGAAATTCATTACCACTAGACCCATCTTCCAAGAAACACTAACAGGAATTTTCCTTTATGAAAGAAGAGAATGCTAACATGCAAAAGATTTGTCTTTTTTTTTTTTTTTAATTCAGGTTATCATGAGGGTACATATGATTGAGCTACATCATTTGCATTTGTAAGGTAAAGTCCTAGTTATAGTTGAGTCCTTCGCCCATGAAGAGTCCCCTATGCCCCTACATTGTACTGGCTAGGTGGGAACTTACTGAACCCCCTTCCTCTCTTCCCCTATCTTGAATTTAATTGTTTTTCTTTCATGTGGGCAATGTGCATCTAAAAAACTATCACTCTGTAGGCTGAGAGAATGGAATGGAGGGTCAGGAAGAAGCAGATTGAATAGAGTGTTACTTCCGTTTTCTAGGAGGGAGATGGTAGTGATTGGGGGTAAGATTGCAGCACTGAGGAAGTCAGTAGACAGCTGGGAAGAGTTGCACATTTGTAACTCCCATCACTTGTTGCCCAATTTCTTTTCTAACTGGGCCAAAGGCACCTTCAATACTGGTCAGATGCACCTAAATTTGACTCCCTTATACACCCACCTCAATCCCTTCTATTTATCAAAATACCATCTGCAAAATGGGTTGCTTGGGCTTTCCCTAGTGTGGAAAATTGAAGGCAGACTCTGAACAAACTGTGTTGGGGCAGTGGTGGGGTGGCCCCTGCACACACCAACCACAGCCCAAGACTTCTTCCTACAAACTGGAGGTTAAGGAGTTCACATGCACTCGGGAGGAAATGGAAGACACACACCACACACTACCACACACACAGACATCCATGTGCACAAACACACATGCATACATATACATACCTCTCACATACAAAAACACACAGACACACACATATGTGTATGTTTAGATTAACCTACTTTGAAATCCTGTGTGGATTGGGACAGGTGTCTCAATGTCTCTGAGCCTTCCCTTCCTCAAATGAAATTCATAGAGCTTTGGTGAGGATCAAAAAACATGAGCATCTGAAGCCCCCACACTGTACCCCATGGTTGAACTAATGTACACAACTATGATTAAATAAAAAAAAAAAAAAAAAGAAAAGACTGTAAATGGAAAAAAAAAAAAATGAGCATTTTATGCTTCAGCTCCTACATGCGCACTGTGGTTGACAATCTGTTTGTATTATCCAACAGTAACTATTAACTTATGTCACAATATTATGAGAATAATAACTAGTATAATCATTATGTTACTTAATGTATGTAAGGGTTTAGACTAGTGCTTGGTGCATGGTAAACACTCAAAAATAAGTTATTATTAAACATTTGTTACAAGCATTACTATATGATTAACAAATTTAATCATCACATTAATTCTATGGAAAAGGCATTTTTTTTACATATGCATGTTTTTATTAGGTTTCCATTTTTTGCCTTCACAGAATTAAAAAGGCTTAAAATTTAATAACAATAACAATGTTTAAGATAAGGACTAGAAACAAAAACCTCGTAAAGAGTGAATGAAGATAAATACATTCAGAAAAGAAATCAGACAATTGTTGCATTGAAATATTAAGCAATAAGAATAATGTAAAGAAAGTAACATTGACATTGTCAGATAAGAGTATGTCTATTATAGAATTCTGTGACTCTGAGGTTCAGTATGAAGTCATCAGCTAACTTCTTATTTTTTTTCAAAGTCTCAAAAAATAGACAACTAATATTTATAAATAAAAGTAAAAGATAATTTCAAAAAAAGATCATGCCAAATCTTATAGACAATAGGAAAAGAACAAATACTTCACAATCATTCTACTTAATCTGGATACACCTGATATTAAAATTGGAGAAAATATATTATTATAAAGGGAAAATTATGAACATATTTTACTTATAAATGAGGATGCAATATCCTAAACAACATATTAACAAGTTGAATTAAAAATTAATGTTTTAAGTAATGTACTTTGGTCAAAATTAAATTCAATTTATGTGAGAATTAGTCACTATTTTCTTTTCTTTTTTTTTTTCTTCTTTCCCTTGCCCTCACCCCCTTCCTCCTTCTCTGCCTGGGCATTATTATTAATAATGCAAAAAATTTCAGGTAAAGTTTTTCAACCATATTATTTCTGGATTGATTATGATCACAAACACTGGTGTAGTGCCCTAAAGTGTGTGTGTGTGTGCATGCACACAAATGTATTTCATAAATCATAATAGACTATGAATGGAAGGGGTCATTATTGTATCAAATCAGTTGCCGAGAAACAAACCTAATTTGGAACAATTTCTGAATAAGCCCCTGTATGATCTTAATGATCAGAGTATATGTCAATGGTGATGTTAGGATTATCACCTCCTTTTTCTTTAGAGCTCAGTGGGGACACACTGAAGCAGGCTGTATCACAATGGATCACTCTGAGAGTACAGCTGTATTTGGAGGTGGTGTAGGATAGGTCTGGGAGATGTAGGTATGGGTTCAAATCCCAGCTGTCTGTTAGTTGTTTCACCTTTGAGAAACTCACAATTGTTTTTGATCCTCCACTTCCACATCTGTATAATGGGCATAATAAGAGTACTTGATTAAACAGGTTAATCCTTATAAAGGTTTTATTAGTGACTAAGCATAAAGAAAGTGCCCACTGAATTTTAATTATTCTTAGGAAAGCCCACTTTATACTCTAAAATGAGCCAGAAAAACTAGGCATCATAAATAACCTGCTCTCCGAGCCTAGATTTTCAGTCCCAATTATTAATCATCTGGGTATATAAAAGCTGTGGGGGTGCTGTCTGTTACTCACCCCAGTCCTCCATTCCTACCCTTTGTTGGAAGCACATCCTTTATCACTGAGATGAAGCCAAGCCCTAACTCCCTGACATCTCCCGACAATGGTGTTTTTCTCAAGATCACTACTCTAGTTACTGCACATGATTATGCTGTTGCACATGGAGAAATTGCCCCGAAAGTCACGAGCCGCACTTCTGCTGACCAACTCAGCACCAGCTTATGATCGGTCTGATACTCATACACCCTGTCCCAAAAGGAAACTTTAAAAATGCTGCTGCACAGTGATTCCCCCAGACCTTCTTGCCCATTCCCGGATTCTTCTTGCTAGAGAAAATCACTATCCAGTTCTTGACCAGGCTGTGCTTCCTTCCCCTCCCCCCCTTCCAACTTCTGGACCGTGCTTGGATTGTCCCCTGGGTTCTTCAATTCATTTCTTCAGGTTTACTTGCTCTATTCATTGGCTCTGCCCTGTGGGGGATTAAGCTGCTAGGATATTCATTCATTCATCCCTATTGACTAAGCATTCACTCTTACTGTCGTGGTTGATATTTATAATATAAGGGCCCATTTCAAGCTTTTTTGATAACTCCAGCCCCACTCACCATTGGTGTATGAGGGATTAGAATGGACAGGATAATCAATCATCCAGTCATCCAGTGATATTGATTGAATGTCATATTACGTGCTGAAGAAGCTGTCTACAACAAAAGCAATTATTTATTGAAGCCACTATGTACTGGGCATTTCATATAAATCATCTTATTTATTACTCAAGTCCTTTAAGGGAGGTACTTGCAGCTTATATCTGCAAGATCTCCAGGGTTCAGAGACATTGAATCACTTGCTCAAGACACAGCTGGTGAGAGTTGAAGTTGGGATGCCCACTCAGTTGATCTGACTCCAAAACCCACTTTCTTCTAGTTGGCATGGCTACCTAGGAATGGCAACAACAACAGAAGTAAGTAAAATATTTATAATTGAGTAGATGAGACAAACCTTCACATATGAAAACACTTACATAAACTGCAAGTGAGTGAAAAGTGTCTCTTGCTCTGTAAACACTGTAAATGTTTACTGAGTGAAGGGATGCATGAAGAAAGAAAAGGAGAAACATGCAATTGTTGATGTTCTGTGTGTTTAGAGAGTGGAGAGGGAAGTGTGGGCTTTGAAGATTAGCTCCATGGAGAAGAAGCAGCTTGGGACAGGCTTAGAATGAGAGTAGCTTTAACTATCATGGCCTCCTCCTCCTCTCTTCCTCCATCATTATCGTCATTATTGCCGTCGCCATCCTTGCTGTGTTTATGAACGGTGAGCCTTTACTGATCGGTCCTGAGAATGGTGTCAGGGAATGAAGATATATTGGCAGAGTTTCTTCTACATAAAGGACCTTACTTTCTGCTTGGAAAGACAAGACAAGTGCGAGTATTTTTTTTTTTCAATTTTTAAGTGGCAAAGTCTATCTCAAAATAGTTTTAGCAAAAAGAGAAAGTTACTGAGACATACAGCTAGGAAGTTCATGGTCCATGTGGGTCTTGGGCAGGAGGGCTGAGTGGGTGAGAATGTATCCTCCTGGCCTCCTTCCTACAGGGCTAATTCAGGCTCCATCCACATGGGAGGTGAAGTGGTCCCTGGCAGCCCCTAATTTACAGTCAACTGGTTTGGTAAAAAATCAATTCTGTCCCAAATCCACATTAACAGTCCCAGGAAGGACATTGGCTCAGCTTATGTCACGTTTCACCTTGCAGCCCATTGTGGTCCATCGAGTGGGCCAATCTGATTGGCCAGACTGGATAATACTAACTGGGTGATGCCCTTGGCAGAAGTGGGTCAGGGCCTATCTTGTGGAACCCTCATGCAATTCAAAAGAAGAGGGAAGGGGATGCTAGGCAGTCACAAGCCCAGAGGCTATGTGTCAGGGCACAGAATGCGAGGTTCATCTTAGCTTGCCTATGGCTCCTCTCAGGGGAGGCAGAGAGGACTTTGTGGTGGTGGTCGTGATGGGACTGTTACACAAGCAGCAGCAGTATCTGAAACAGCGCTGCTTCCAAGACTGGCCTTTCCCATGACTGGGTGGAGGGTCCATTCAGTCAAATGCATGTCTCTGTTGCAAGGGATGACAGCCAAGTCCATGGCCTCCATGTGAGAGGATTTCCCTTGTTTCAGCTCACTGGCTGTAAAAGACAACATATCCCTTCACTCATTCTTGACTGCCCATGAAGAACTCTTACTTACTTAGGTGCTGGCATTTCCCTCTGCTTCTCTGCTATATTTAAAGGGATACTTACATTCTTCCTTGACCATGAGGCTTTCTTATGAATCTGAAAGTACTGTAGATCTTGAATTCTAGCTGTACCACTTCCCAAGTATGTGATCTTGGGCAAATTATTCAGCTTTTCTAAATCTTTGTTTTCTCAGTGGTAAAATTTAGATAGGTGTCATCTACATTACAGAATTGTTATGAAGATGAAATTGGTCAGTGCATAAAAAACACACTATAGAGGGTCTGACATTTTCCTGGCCTTTAAAAAATGGTGGTTCTGATGTTTATTATGATGAGGAAAATTAGGCTGCTGCTGATGACATCACCAGATCAATGCTAAATTGTTAACAGCATTAGTCTTCTGCTCTGAAAGGCCCTGAGCTCACATCTAAAAAGGTGCTTGCTCCAAAATGTATTTGTTTCTTTCACTTAGCAACTGGCAAAAGCAATCCCAGCTGGGACAGTAATTTATCAGCCAAGGTTGTATCTTTTTCCTCAGCTGTGCAATCTCCCTGAAAACTTTAAGACTCATGTCAAGGTAAAGTGGACATAGAACATTGTCTTTAAGCACAAACTGAGAGCCTATCCTGGCAAAGAAATTAAAAGCAAGAGTTTTAGAGTCTGTCAGAATGGGGTCAAATTCTGGATCCACCACTAATTAACTGGGTGACTTTGGAAGTGTTACTTTACCTGTCTGAGTCTTGGGTTTTCTTATTGATAAAGGCATATAGGTATCTTTACATATACACACATTTATATATGGCACACACATATACATGTTTATAATGGAGATATTATGTTAATACCTACTGTGTCATGCTATTTAATGTATTAAATTAAAAGAGATAAGAGATAAAGTGCCTAGTAGATGCTCAAAACAGGGCTAAGCAGGGAAGCCAGATTGGCAATCAAGACTGCCTGGCTTTAAATCTCAGGCCCTTTGCACTTAGCACCTTGGTTTCCATGAGGCTGCTACTTCCTCCCTGTAAAATTTTGGGGAGGTTACTTCCCCTAATGGGTTTCTATTTTATTATCTTCCCAAGAAGCTGGAAAATATTCAGCCTAGCCTTGCAATTCTCTGAGCAAGTGTCACCCAGAAAAAGAGCTAGATATTTCAAATGTGTTTCATCCTTAATCTGGAGGACATCACAGGTGACCAGCAAGAAGCATTTGGAGGGGTGTGGACACAGTGTGTGTCTTTGGAAGGGGAGGGAGGTGTAGCCCAGAGATGAGCATGATTATTCCTGTCAAGGCCTGTGCTGTGGTCATTACAAGCTGTGCTGATGCTGCTTTCTCTCCTCCTGGGCTTTCTGAAGCCACTGTGGTATGGGCTCTGCTCACTGGGCCTGCCTGAGCATCACCGATGGAAACAGCATTGGGTGTGTGACCAGCAGCTTTCCTGGGAGTTAGCAAAATTGTAGTGCTCAATATCAAGAGCTCTGGGTGGCCTTGGTCAGCGTGTTTAACTTCCCTGGGTCTCAGTTTATGCAACTATAAAATGAGGATCAGAATAAACCTTCATCGAAGCATTGTAAAGAGCATTGAACTAAATGCAGTCATTCAAATATGTGTTGAATGCCTTCTCTGTGCCAGTCACTATTCAAATGTAAACCAATATCCCCTCTTCACAGAGTTTGTCCATGCCCACCTTTGCAAAATACTGGGACAACCACAGGGAACCAGATAGGGGATGTGTCTGCCCTCCTTAAGAGTGTGCTATGCTAGCAGTGGACAGGGAGCAGGATTCAACAAAAGAAAATAGTTTTATGTAATGCAATACTATATAATATCCTTAAATATTATAAAATATTATAATAATATTATTAAAAATAAACACTCACTTTGCTCATTACAATTTATATCACACTGTGCCTTTATTTTCTTCCTAACACTTATTGTAAGCATAAATTGAGAATATATTCTGGCACAGAAACTAAGAACAAGAGATTTGGAGTCTAACAGGATATTATATAGTATTGCATTACATAAAACTATCTTATTTTGTCTGAATCCTGCCCCATATCCACTGCTAGCATAGGGTACTCTCAAGAAGGGCAGACACATCCCCTATCTTATTCCCTGTTGTTGCTCCAGTATTTTGCAAAGCACCTGGCTGACTGTAAGTACTCAAAAAATATTTGTGGAAAGAATGAATGGGCAAAATGTTGGAAGTCAGTATGTTCCAGGGAAATGGCAAAGACTCAAGCTCTAGAGACAGACAGACTTAGGTAGACATTGCCCTTGTAGTTGCTAAGCTGATGGCTGTAAACCGCCTCCGGTTGGTGGCCATTTATGCCATTGCTTAACAGAACCTGCCTGACAACAAAGCCAACAGGGGGGTGGGAAGAAGGAACATTCTCTGTGATGCCACTTGAAACCCAGATCTACTGGATCTAAAGGGACATTCTTGGTGATGCCACTTGAACCCAGATCTATAGGACCTAAAGTTGGACTACTCCTTGAATGTTCATTTTGTCAGCCAGGGAGCCCCCCTTCTGAGGTCTGGTTATTTTGATTTAAATAAGTTAACATACTGCTTGTAGCCCAAAGAGGCCTGACTGCTGCTACACGTTTGTTGGGGACATTTGTTGTTGGGGACAGAGAAGAAGGGATAGCCTAGTTTGCACAAAGTGGGAGTTGTGTGTTTACTTCTTATGAGTCCTGAAGCCACACTTCAACTTGGGTGTGGACTTGGGTTCTGAGGTGGTAGAAATACAGCTCTGAGTTGAAATGGCTGCTTTGCCACCTAGGAGCTGTGTGGTTTGCATGAGTCACTTACCCCCTCAAAGCCTTTGTTTGTTGACCTATACAATAAGGATGACGTTATCTTACAGGTGCTTTGTGATGATTGACCCTGGTGCATGCTGTGCCCTCACTGACTGAGGCAATCACCTCATCTCAGCTTTCTAGGGCTGCCATGACCAATTTCCTCAACTTCTTTAAACAATAGAAGTGTATTCTTTTATAGTTATGGAGATTAGAAATCATAAATCAAGGCGTCATCAGGTCATATTCCCTCTGAAAACTCAGGGGGAGAATCCTTGCCTTTTCTAGCCCCTGGTGGCTCTTGGTGTTCCTTGGCTTGTGGGAGCATTACTCCATTGTTTGCTTCTGTCTTCACATGGCCTCTTCTTCATGTTTCTGTGTATGTGTTTTTTTCTTTCTTTTTGTTTGCAGTTTTTGGCTGGAGCTGGGTTTGAACCCGCCACCTCTGGCATATGGGGCCAGCACCCTACTCCTTTGAGCCACAGGTGCCACCTTGTGTTTTTTTCTTTTGTAAGGATATTCATTGGATTTAGGGCCCAATCTAATCTAGTACAAGCTCCCCCCATTCTTTACCTTAAATATATCTGTAAAGGCCCTATCTCCATATAAATATGTCTTCTGAGGTTCTGGGTGGGCATGAATTTGAGGGATGATATTGACCCAGTATACCCCATAAACTAAAAGTCCTGCTTTTTTTGTTGTTGAATGTCTTCCAGTGCTTTATTCCACAAGTAAGTTCATTATCCTTTACGAATGACTGGTCTACTCACCGCCCTTGCCACCAGTTTTAGCTATGCGCTCTTCAGTTATGAGTCAGTTAAGTTTGAGTTCTTCAATCTCCTGCCTCTACAGTGAAGATCTGATAATAAATTCCTCTGACCATATAGGATTGTCAAGAGACCCAAATGCTATATGCGATGTGAAAAAACTTTATAAACTATTAAGTTCTGGGTTCAGAAAAAGACAAGGCTACACACCTTGTGGGCTACCTATAGAATGGTGGGCTCCCAGATAGTTTTGAAAGGTCTTAATTTAAAATCCTCTAGACTGGGTCCCTATTCTCCAACTCACCATTGCATCTCTCCATTGTCCTCATTTTCCTTGTTTGCTTGGATTATGGACCCACCACTATTTACAGCCTCAGGAGAGGAGATGTTCACGTATGAGGCCAATAACCTTTCTCCTATGAACATCTGCTCCAGAGTCTGCACCCAATAGTATGAGGACACTCTTGCTTTTTCTGCTCCAACAAAGAAAGAAAACACAGATGCAATATTACAATAAAGAAAAATAACACAAAGTGTATAGCCTTTGATTCATTCATTGATTTTGCTTCCCTAAAATGTCTGAGAGATCTGGACACCCTGATGGAAGGTCTATTTGGAAGCTCCACCCAATTGACAGCAGTGAGCACTTTTAGGGTTATTGTTCTCCTTTGTCAGCCTGGATTTGAGTGGTTGGGGGTAGTGAAAACCACAGCATTGGACAGAGACAGAAAATGAGATTGAGAGAACCCAGTAAGGGTAGAAGACAGTGAGGAAATACACTTTTACAAAATCAGCAGTAACAGCAATAGTAGTGAGTATTAATTGATCCTTTCCTTGAACTGTGGTTGACACTCCACATGAACTTTCCTGTTCAATGCTCCCCACAGAGCTATCATTACCCCCAATTTAAAGATGAAGAATGTCATACTTTGGATTTTCCCAGAAGAACATCCTAAAAGAAGGATTTAAGTCAGGTATTCTGGAGATGATTCCCCCCCAAAATTGGTAAGGGCATGGAGACAGACCGCAAAGAAGAGGCAGAAACAAAGAGCACAGCAGAGAGCCCCTGAAGCTTAATCCTACTGGGAATCTCCAGGAAACAGTGCAGGCCCTGTGCCCTGGAACTATTCCTGAAATGGAAGGGGAGCAGAGGGATTCATACCCTAACCCCCAGTGGTCCTTGGCTGAGGGTTACTTCCAGGGGACATTAATTCTCTGATACTCTTGGCCTGCCCCATAGGTAAGTAAAGTGCTTTAGGTGTCAAAGACGGTCTTCAGGCTTTGCATGTGGAGTTGTAAGTAAGGCTTATATGCATTGAAGTGGAAAGAGTGAGGGAGTCTGAGGGGCTCTAAGAGTGTCTGCTGTAAGAGGTTTGCATGTGTATCCATGTGTGTGCATGTGTATACCTGCATATACAGTAGAACATGCTTGGCCACCTCCCTATACTGACCACCTCCTTAAGTTGATTGTTTTTCATAGAGCCATATGTGCGTATTCATATGGTAGGCCTAGTTCCTTGTGTTGACCACCTCCATACGTTGACTAATTTGATACCCCTTCAGTGGCCAACTTATAGAAGTTTGCTTGTTGTTTGGGATTTATGGGAGAAGATAAGTAGTAATAAGTGATAAGTACCAAAGACAGTTCCTGGCTGTGCTGCGGCAGCTTTACCATGAACTTGGAATGGGACTCTTACAAAGCTGCTCTTCTCATAGCCCTGTCGCAATTCCCCAGGGCAGGAGAACGCTTTCCTCACCAGTGGGCCTGTGATTGAAAGTACTCTGCTAGCCAAACAGATGTCCTAGTCCTTCCTCCCTCCCCAGACTTTTATAAATATGAGACACACTTAGAGTACTTGGTGACCATAAGAGAAAAATGGTATTATTATCCAGACACTTGAAGTAGACAATCTCTCCAAAACCATTTCATAAATCACATCTTAGAGCTTGTCAGAAAATACATACTGCAAACAACAATAACAATTCTGTCCTTTGGAAAATGTATTTTAAACTTTTTCTAAGTCCATCAGAGCCTTTCCCCCCAATGTGGTGTGTGTTTTCATTTCCCAGTCTAAATGGTGACGATGGGCTGAAGTGGTGGTGAGGAGACAACATTCTAATGAGGATAAGTGAGGAAACTAAGAAACAAGAGGGAAAAGCTATAATAAATTATGGATTTTGATAAATTACCCCACACTGGAGAGTTTCAATTACAGAAACACACAATTTACACAAGTAATTACTGAAGAAATTACCACAGAAGCACATCCATTCATTGAATTATGAGGCATCAATTCTCTCTCCTGATTGCATCTTCAGTTCCAAGAATGGCAATCATAGCTCCACACAAAACTTTAATAACACAATCTTTTTTGGATTAAAAAAAAGTTATTGGATGTAAAATGTGTAAAGGGATGATAAGAAAAGGCTTTTGATTCACATTGAGAAAGAAAATGGCTTCAATGAGTTAGTTGCAAAGTCAGAACTTTGACAGTTGGAAGTTGATTACTCAAGAGGTCTGTTCTGAATGTGAGTCCAAATGTTCTCAGAGGTATTTGGATTGTCCTGGGGGCTGGAAGAGATTATACACTGAGGGTAAGGCCCAGCAACCAATGCACTCTGTTGATGTTGGTATGCCATGGTCTAGTTGGAAATTTAAGCTTAACTTTTATTTTTATTTTTTTATTTTACTTTTTTAATAAAATCATATCTGTGTACATTAATGCATTTATGGGGTACAATGTGCTGATTTTATATACAATTTAGAATGCTTACATCAAACTGGTTAATATAGTCTTCACCTCAATTATTTGTTGTATTAAGACATTTATAGTCTATACTTAATAGATTTGACATGTACCGCTGTAATATGCACAGTAGATGAGGTACCACCAATCAGCCTCCCTCTGCCCAGCCTCCCCCACTCCCCTACCCTTACCCTCCTCTTCCTTCCTTTATTCTGTGCTATAGTTGTGTTTTATCATTTGTATGAAAGTATGGGTGATTATATATTGGTTTCATAATAGTATTGAATACATTGGATACTTTTTCTTCCATTCTTGAGATATTTTACTAAAAAGAATATACTCCAGCTCCATCCATGTAAATATAAAAGATGTAAAGGTTCCATCTTTTTCATGGCTACATAATATTCCATGGTATACATATACCACAATTTGTTTCCTCAATTCAATATCCAGTATCTGTGTAAATATATTATATATGTATGTGTTTGTGTGTTATATGCACAGTATGTATGTGTATACATGTACACAAACACAGTAGAACCTCTGTAAGTTGACCTCTCAAGGGGCTGTAACAAATTGGTCAACATATGGAGGTGGCCAACAGAAGGAACTAGGCCTATCATACTGATATGCACATGTGGTGTGTGTCTGCTCTATGAAAATTCAGTCAACTTAAGGAGGTAGTCAGTGTAGGGAGGTGGTCAAGCATGAGGTTCTACTGTATATGCAGGTGCACACGTGCACACACACAGACACACATGCAAAACCTCTTATAGCAAACACTCTTAGAGCCCCTTAGACTCCCTCATTCTTTCCACTTCAATGCATACAAGCCTTGCTTACAACTCCACATGCAAAACCTGAGGACTCTCTTTGACAAATGTGTACCACTACCATAACCAAGATAGAGAACAGTTGCTTTGCCCCCCAAAATTTCCTTGTAAACCTTTGTGATCAGCTCAAAGTGGTGGTCCACTGTGGAGGTTCTACTCTAGAGTATAGTATTCAAAGGACTCTAAACTCAAAGGTGATTAAAACAAATTTTAAAGAAGCTTCCATAATCACATGGGGAAAACCCCATGTGTTTAAGACCATGTTTCCTTATTTCATTATCAAAATTAAACACAGGGAAGGAGAGTAAGTAGAAAACATCATTTTTTTCTCTTACCACCAAAAGATAATCTACTATCTGTATTTTGACATAGTTTCTTATATGATAGTATTTTTTCTCTGCATAGTTTTTATGTTACTTGACATTGCTTCATATTGCATTTTTAATTTCCCTGTGGCATTCAAAATAATCAGAAACATAGTTTTAAAATGTTCTTCAGGTTTTTGGAGATATAATTTACATATCATAAAATTCATCCGTTTTTGGTTGAACAGTTTTTTGACAAATGTGTACCACTACCATAACCAAGATAGAGAACAGTTACATTGCCACCAAAAATTTCCTTATAAACCTTTGTGATCAGCTCCTCTGTCTACCTGAGCAGGGGTATCCAACCCACAGCTTGCGGCCTGCATGTGAATTTTGTGAGGACTTTTTTGCTTATCTGTTGTGGCGGATGTCACAAAAATTATGCATGGACTTTTTGTTGTGGTTGTTGTTCATCAGCTTTCATTAATGTTTGTATCTTTAATGTGTAGCCCAAGAAAACTCTTCTTCTTTATGTGCTTCAGAGATAATGAAAAGAAAGTAGCAAAAGAGATATGGAGATGAAAAGTTCTTTAGGCAGATGGAGAAACAAGTGTAAAGTCCCAGAAGAGTGAAAGTTCTTGGCCTGTTTGAGGAAGGATAAAAAGGCTAAGTAGATAGACTCTGGTGAGTAAGAAGAGAGGTTACAGGCACCACAGTTGGCGATTAATGCAGATGCAGACCATTTCAGGCTTTATGAGCCATGACATAGAATGTGGATTTTACTGCAAATACGATGGAATAATTAGAACTTTTTAAGTAGGAGAGTGACGAGATAGAATTTTCATTTTAAGAACATCATTCTGGAGAAGAGTAAAAATTACAGCAGAAAGGCTACTAAGTAGGAAGCCATGGAAACTCCACAGGCATGAAGCAATGGTTACTTTGACCAAGGTTCAGAAACATTTTTCTGTAATGGACCAAATAATAAACATTTTAACAAAATGGTTTCTATCACAACCACCCATTTCTGTCATTGTACATGAACACAGCTACAGATCATATGCAAATTAACAAGGATTACTGTTTTCCAAGAACAGGTTGTGGGCTGGGTTTGGTTCAGGGCCATAATTTTGCAGACTCTTGGATTAGATTATAAGAGTTCTAATAAAGGTAATGGTAACTGATTAGATTGAACATATATTTTGGACATAGGTTGGGTCTTCTCAGAGAAATCAAGAGTTTGGTTTTGACTTAAGAAATTTAAGATGGCCCTTAGATGTCTATATGAAGATGTTTGACTTAGTATCCAGAGAGTGAAGTGGAGATAGAATACTGTGGACAGATTGGGTAGCAATATTAATTCTGGACATCAACATACAGGTGATATTGAAAATAATAATAATAATAGATGTGGTCATCTATAGAAAAAGTTTAGATGCAGAAGAGAAGGTGTTGGGGGGTGAGGAGAAGAAAGGAGGAGAGAAGAGAGGGGAGGAGAGATGATACTAATTAATAGGCCTTGGAGGACTTGAGCATTTAGAGGTTGGCACATCTAGCAAAAGGGACAGAAAAGGAGCTCCAGTGAAGAGTCTTGTATCTTCAAAGTCAGGTGAAGACAGTCCTTCAACATAGGGAAGAGTGGGCAAATGTGCCAAAACTTCCTGAAAATTCTTGCAAAAGGGAGCTTATGCATTAACCATTAATTTTAGCAACACAGAAGTTATTGGTAACCTTGTTAAGAGTAGATTCTGGAAATGGTGTAGATATGAGACATAAAGAGATAGAATCAGCCTAGAATGTGGGACACTGTGCTGTAAATTGTATAAAGAAATGGGATGGTGGATGGATGGAGATGTGGTATGGAGGGAAGTGTTCTTAAAAATGAAAGTTACCATAGCACGTCTGTAAACCTATGGTAACAATCCAAAAAGAGGGCAGAATTCATGCAGAGAAGATAAGTGACAATTGAAGCAGTGAAGACTCTGAGGAAGCAAGAGGGCTTGCATGAGCGGAGAGGTTGGTTTTAGATAGACAGTCCAGCTGGCGTAACAGAGAAGTCAGAATTATTCCCTGAAGATGCTTGTATGTTTGGTGTTGGGGCTGGGATGATGAAGAGGTTCTTAAGAATGCCTCTATTTACTTAGTAAAATAAGATATAAAGGTTGGTAGTTTTCTAAGCTTTGGAGAAGCAGTACCAGGGAGAAAAATGCTGAATAGTCACCTTGTAAAAAAACAGAAACACAAACTTCCAGGGGAACACAGTAGGATTTTCCTGTAGAATTGTGGTCCTCAGGGAAAGTGAGGTCAGGCAGCTCGGTATATGTTTTCCCCAACCACGTAGAGCTGCTAAGCTTCAGACTGCATTTAACCTGTGTTGGGCTTGGCTTGGGAAAGAGAATAGAGGGAGCAGAGGTCAGAGTGTCCCCACGGGAGATCATATAGTGCTTGAGTATGAACCTGAACTGTGTGAAGAAGAGAGAATGGAAAAGAGATGATCAATAGTGAGGTAATGAGAGGGGAATATGAATCAGAGGTCTTGGTGGTAGAGAAGAATTATTGGGTTAAGGAATCTTGTAAGGGGTGAGTTCGAAAAATAGGTGGGTATATTCAGAAAATAGAATGCTTACATTCTTTCTATTGGAGATATTGGATCTGATGCACTCAAAGTCCTGGAGTGTAATCATATATGTGAGGGGCTGAAGTGGAGCAGAAAAAAAGATTTGTAGAGGTAGGGAGCCCAGGAGATGAGAAACAAGGAGATTGGATAATTTATATGGATTTTGGAGTCATAATAGTAAGCAGGAATATACATAGCAGTGATCCAGGTGCTAGAACCTTCAGTGAATTGAGAGTATGTGGCTGGAAGATCAGCAGAAGACTATGAAGGAAGGGGCTATGGATGGTGGGTTGATATGGACTTCAAAGGAGTTGATATTTTGTAGGCAAGAAGGTAAAGAAATGGTTGGGAAGCGGCCACACAAAGCAAGGAAGACACTTTCCCAGCTTTTGGCACATGAGGAAAAATAAAATCATTGCTCTCAGGGAACAGTCGCACTTTGATTAGCATATAGGTATGCATGCACACACACATATTATTACTCCATTATACTGGCAAGAAAACTGAGTTTCAGTGAGATTAGGCAACCGCCTAAGGCCATGGAGGAGCAGGTCGGATTCGAGCTCATGTATGCCTGATTTTGAAACCTGTGCCTGGTTTGGTACTATTCACGGATCGAACGCCAGGCTCTGTTAAGTGTTGCTGAGGGTGACTTCCACCTGTGCTTCCTCTTCCCTGGCCATGTAGCTTCCTCCTTCAAAGGTAATTTTCTGAGGTTATTCAGAAGGCTGTGAACATTTGCAGCCTTGTCCGGGGCCAGGCTTGTCCCACATCCTTGAATATTGTCTTTGGGGTTAATGACCTATCCGGGGAATAGGACTTCTCCTCCACCCCAGATTCTATTCAGAGTGGGGACAAGTTGGTTATGACAGCTGGTTTTTATTCTCTTTGTGCTGACAGGGAGATAATGAGTCAAATTGGCCCAGGTTATGAAATGAAGCCTTGGAAGGGAATTATTGTCAGATTCCTCAGCAAGGAGAGCTGAGAAGGGGATTTGAATTAAAACGGTAACTGCCAGTTTGGTTGGCATTCAATCTGCTGGAGTCTTTCTTCTTCATGTCATCGCTAAATGAGACAAAGCAGGCAATTGGTAAATGGGAGAAAAGTAAGAAAATGCTTGAGTACTGTAGTAATCATCTTTAATTGCTTTCATGTAGGCTCTATGCCACACGATGAACATGAATTGCTCATCCCAATCCTTATAATAGTCTTAGAAGCTGGGTTCTCTGCACCACTCCCCCACCCTTTACAGGTAGGCAGTTGAGTCCCAGCGAGATTATGCTTCTTACATGAGCTCACACATACCTCTCTGACTCCATTGTTTTGCCATCCATATCTTAAATTCTCTTTCTGTCCTTTCCATAATTTCTTAATAGGTGGGAATCTCTGTGGTAGCTGCCTCATGATCCCTTGATGGGAGTTGCTCTGTTCTGGTTTTTTCATGTTGCCAGAATTTTTTTGTTGGTTCCTCCTCATGTGTGTTTTCTTCTTGTTCACTTCCTTCCCCTATTTTGTCCTTTTGCTTCCTCCCTCTCCTTAGCTTTCCTTTTCTGCATGCTTGAGTGCTGCAGTGGCCAAAAGCAGATAGTAAGGAGCTGTTTCTAGTCCACCATCTTGGAGAAGATGACAACACCTCTCCACCTCATAGTGGCTCCTCCTTAGAGACCCACTTTCTTTGCTTTGAGTTTGCTTAGCAGCTAGAGAGAATAGAGAGAATAAGGGAGGTCAAATTAGGTCAAATTGAATTTTCTTGGGATTTTCCTCTCCATATCATCAACTCTAGTGCTTGTCTACCTGGATTTAAATATAACTTACCAGCTGTATGATTGTCGGGAAATTACTTTATCTCTCTGAATCTCAGTTTTCCCATTTCTAACATTGGAATGGTTATAACGTCTACCTTAGGGGGCTGTTTTGAAGATTTAATAATTTAAATACATTAAGCACTTAAAGCTGTGTCTGGCACATAGGAAGTGTTAGCTGTTTTTTTATATTTGCTGTTGTTTTTATTATTGTTAGCAACAGTGGCAATAATTATGATGGCACCAGAGATAACAGCTAATCATTTGTCTTGCACTTATTATGGTACCAGGGTTGGCTCTGACAAGTGATTTATATGTTGTATCTTCCTTAACCCTCATCAGTTAGGATACTTTTTTTTTTTTCAGTAGAGACTGAGTCTAGCTCTTAACAGAATTGGCCATAACTCCTTTCCAAGGAAATGCCTATTTTTATAATCAGAGACAGGTTCACGTTTCACTTTTGATTTGACGATCCTTTGAAATTGCTCTGACTGGCCTTGAACTCCTGAGCTCAAGCCATACACCTGTCTAGGCCTCCCAAAGTGTTAGGATTACAGGCTTGAGCCACCACACTCTATAGCTGGGATACTTTTTGATGCAATAAAGTGATTGAGATTGCAACCTGCAATCAATTAAGTTGACTTAATTGATGCTGATACATTACTGCCTGTAACAGGAAACTCAGGAGAAGGCAGGTTACAATACAGGTTGATTTAGGGGATTAAAGATGATACAGGAATCTGGGTTTTTAAATCTTTCTACCCTGCTTTACTCAGGGCTTGGTTCACCCACCAGCTATAAAACATCACACACAGATCAGACAACATCCAGAAAAGGAAAAGAGTCTCTTGGAGAAACCTTTTCCCAGAAGTCTCTAGCAAGTGTCTTCCCTTGTCTCATTGGCCTCAGTTGTGTCACATGCTCATTCCTGATCCAAACAAGAGAATGAGATTTCCTCCAGACCAATCAGGTCACCCTTCAAGTTGAGGGTGGGGTCAGCCCACTGGAAGCACATATCTCCCTGGGAAGGTGATGCCTGAAGGAAATCATACTTCTGTGAGGGAGAAAGAAAGGAAAGTCAGTTTGTGTGGCCAAAAACAGGATCCATTAAAAGTAGGTGGTAGGTAGTTTTCCTTTCTGACAGGAAAACTGAGGGTCTGAGAGCTTAAGTAATTTAAAAGGGTCATCAAATCAAAAGTGAAACTTGAACCTGTCTCTGATTATAAAATTAGGCATTCTTTAGTGTTATGCTAAAACTTTATAGGTTGTGGAAAGTAGTTATGGCCACTTCAGTTAAGCATATGCCATGCACTAGACACTGTGTAGACATGGTGCAAGAATATTTTTTAATAACTTTAATCAACACAATGAATCAGGCCATTGAGGCCCATTTCTCTGGGACAAACTGAGGTTCAAACAGTGAATATGGTTCGCTGCAGTGGCAATGCCAAAATTTAAACCCACGTCTGTCTAGCTCGAAATCCTAAACTTTTTCTATGACCTCCAAAAAACCAAATGTCCTTTACACGGTACTCTATTTTGGGATTCAAATGAGGAAAAAAAAAATCAAACTTTTAATGAGGATCCTGATGAATATCAATGCAATGACCCAGTTTTTTATATAATTTTTATTTTAGAATAAGACATTTTCAAAGAACATGCCCTAGTGAACTTTTTTCTTTTTTTATTGCACTCCAATTTCTGTGACCTCTTCTCTCCACCTTCCTTCTTTGAGAACTTTAGAGATTAAACATCTTAATTGGCTGCTCTGATGCCCTCTGGGTTGCATGGAGTCAGGAATGTGGAAATAGCCTCTTTATGTTATATGATAGTAAGCCTCCTCTTCTCCCTCAGCATGAGCAGGGGAGAGAGAAGGAGACTATGATCACATGAAACCCAGTTCATGCTTAGGTTCATGATCTTGGGGAGGGAAGGCAGTCAAGTTCTCAAAAGTATTTCCTCTTTGTTCCCTAAAAATCTCTTCTACTTTTAAGACAGGGAAAGGAATTCTGATTAGTTGAGTCCCCAAGAAAGTGCAAGGCAGGATACTAGTATTTAATGTTCATAATAGTCCCATAAAATATCAGTAGGCTTTGTGCAAATGCAAAAAAAAAAAAAAAAAAAAAAAAAAAAGCTGTGGTTCATAGAAGTAAAATACCCAAGATGATAAAGCCATTGAGAATTTGGATCTGACCAGGATCTGACTATAAATTGTAGTGTTCCCTATTGTGTTTCCTAGATTGTAAATTTCGTTTCCATAGCGTACCTGCCAAAGTCTTGTAATTCTTTGTAATCTTCCTCCATAACTTACACATAGTAATATTAAGTTCTTTCAGTTGCAAGTTGCACTCAGACTAGCTTAACAAAAAGGAGACATTTATTGTAAGTCACTGAGGTTTCTTACCAAGCCAAGAGCAAAACCAAACAGGAGTAACTAGGAACTTGAGTTCCACGTAGGCCTTCCCTCCATCTTTCATATGGACCTCTGTGTTTTGCCTCGTTATTTTGCTAACTGCAGACTCTCTTCTTTTACTGCTCCCCAGCCCCATACGCAAGAGAAATCCTTACTGGTGGCATCTCTAGTACTAGCCACTAGTATAAATTTAAACTAGACTAGTTACATGTCTATGAAGAAGCTTTCTCATTTCTTTCTCACTTCCCCCCATATCTTTCAATTTTTCGCTCTCTCCCCCTCGCAATTCTGTGTTCTCGGGGGAGAGATTAATTAGCTTGACTAAATCTTGGGCTTCCAACCCTAACCTAATCATCTGTGTCCGAAGACTGGGAGTACCGGCAGCCCCTGGGGTTGCCAATCAGATTGGTCCTTTTTCCATGTCAGACAGGTAATATGCCAACATTGTAACAAGACGTGTGGGAGGGACATCTCACACATGTGCATGAAAACCCAATCATCACACTTATGAACTACGAAAGGATTCAGATTGTAGAGGAATGAACACCATGCTTACAAGGACAGTTATTGATTCTTATCAAATTAAAAGGAGACGCTGAGAACAGGACGGTCTCCTGGCAAGCCTTAGAGATGTTTTGAGACTTAGGGGCAATCCCCCAAGTAACTCAGTGTTCCAGAATGAGATAAGATCGGTCACTCATAAGTAAGCATGTGTTAAACATTGATGCTTGGTACTTCTTCATGGGGGTTGTGGTGAAAGAACACGTGAGGAAAGAGCATGTGTTAATCCTTACGCATGCAGCCCTTGCATGTAATTATTTTAACTGTCCATGCCTGTTGTGCATGGTGTGCCCATAATTCTCCACACCTGTTGTGTATAACCTTAATAAATAGCTGTTGTGGAGGGGACTCAGGGCTACCCTGAACTTAAGGTTAGCCCATCTCCCGCAAGCTTGTACTTCTAATTTGTGTCACGCCTGGTTCCTTTATGCAGCGACGGAGGCCAGAGCTGTAGGGGTCATGACACCTACGTTATTATGAATTTTTATGTTATGTTGTAACAGGTACATTTACCTAGTACTTGCAGTAGCCTTCATTCACTTAAGTGCAAGTTGTATATAAGTTGGATCTTTGTAACCCAGGGACTGCCTGTAATGTTACATCAAAACGACAGATCCCACTAGAATCCTGTAGTGGGAGGGAGAGAGGGAAGTGTTCTCCAGAAACTGAGGGGAGATTCCAGAAGGTTTGTTTTTGCTGGATAGACAACCTAAGAGCTCTCTTTCACAAGAAAATTTATAATCATATTTACTCATTATGAGGATCCAGTGAATGTCATAGAAAATGTTTAAACAGTGTTTGTTGGAGTAAATGCTCAATTAACAGAACAGTGTTACAGAACTTGAGCAATGTTCATTCGTTCCCTTCTTTAAGTCTGGAGGTAGAAAATAGAATGGGTTGCTATTTGCAAAAGAGAAAAAGTCAGTGCATAAGCTTAAAGGGAATGAATGAAATGTCATAGAATTCTTAGAACTGAAATTAGTGCTTGCTTATCTCTAAGGTCAAGGTCCTCTGTTATAGGGAGACTGGAGTATGTGGTGGTCTATTTCCCTGCATTTTAAATGGTGTTCCTAACTGTGGATGCACATTTAGATTATCCGAGATGCCTTGTGAGCACTGATGTTACTGTTGCACCTCCACGGACTGTGATTGATTCAGGTGGTATGGTGTAGGCCCAGTGCATTCATTTTTCAAAAAGCTTCCAAGGTGAGTCTAATATACATGGAGGGGGAGAAGCAATTGCCTGAGGACTCAAGCCTATTTCAAGAAGAAACCAAGACCAAAAGGCCACGTAGTCACAGGCAGACAAAGAAGACTCAGTTCGCCACAGGCAGACACTGGCCAGGCTGGGAGGTGACGTGCTGGGAGGTGACTGCATTCACTGGTGGGTCTCTTCTGGGGTCAGACCTGTTTTTGATAATTATAGGAGAAATAATGGAAACTCAGGTGACATTGTTAGTGTTAAGTACCCTCCTAGTGGCTCCAATCTGCTCTGCCCTTTAAATTCATTGTCTCCCATTTGAAATGGTGTTACAGCGTGTTAGGAAGAGCTCTCAAAGACCTCAGGTGATGGGATAACAGGCTCAGGTGGCCATTTCTGATATACAGCCAAACCTCAAGAGCAGAATAAGAACATTGGCTCGCTCCACTGGCTCGCATCAGGAAGGGTCACCTTGGTCTCTCCTGTCACTCACTTTCCAGACTGATGCAAAAACTTCCCTGCTCAGGCAGAGTTGATGGCAGCACCTCTAATGTGCACAATACTTTGCCTCTCATAAAACTCTATCATGAATAGCTCCATGTTCTCCAAACTGAGCAACCTAAAACCCAGGTGGTATGTGGAGATTTTGAATAGCGATCTTAAGGCATACTGGAAGAAACATAATTTAGCAAAGGAAAGCCATGATTTCATGTATGTTTCTTATGATAAAGTAGATAATTAAGGGTTCTTCCTCTCTTAGGGAATAGCTTTACAGAGAAGTATTCATTTCATCTGGTGGGTGGATGTAGTTAAAAAAAATCATGATGTGTTTGGAGGATGATCCAAGTTTGGGATTGTTATTTCATGACCACCTCATGTTATCAAGTCACCAACAATCCAGAGTAAATAAATAAACTGATACTTGTTCTTTACTCCATTTTATGGCTTAGGAAATTGAGGCTTTGGGATTTTAAATAACTCATCCAGTTTTCTTCATGGGCCTAAATTCTTGTGTACTGAGCCAAACTGCTGGCTTTTTTTTTTTTTTTTTTTTTTTTGCAGTTTTTGGCTGGGGCTGAACCCACCTATATGGGGCCAGCACCCTACTCCTTTGAGCCACAGGGGCCGCCTGCTGCCAGCTTCTTTCTGCTTTCCGATTCTTCTACAGAAAGTCAATGCCTAAGACAAAACTTTGGTTTTTCCCAGCAGGTGTGGGAAGGCTTCCCAGAGCCGTCCTCACTCCCTCTACTGCACCTTCTCAGGATTCGTGATAGGTGTGGCACGTCACAATAAAATAGGTCAACTCGGGCTCAGGCTGGCCACATACACCAAGTCTGGCCCAGGCCAGATAAACAATAATGATAATTGCAATAAGAAAAAGCTGGGTGTTGTGGTGGGTGCCTGTAATCCCAGCTACTTGGGAGGCTGAGGCAAGAGACTCGCCTAAGCCCAAGAGTTTGAGGTTGCTGTGAGCTGTGAAGCTACGGCACTCTACCAAGGGTGACATAGTGAGACTCTGTCTCAAAACAAAACAAAAAAAACGGGTCAACTCACGGGTTCTCAAAGGGTGGTTCCCAGACCATGGGTTGTGGAACCCGTGAGAAATGCACATTCTTAGATCCACTCCAGAACTAGTAAGTGAGAAACTCTGGGATGGGACCCCGAAATCTGTATCATCATTCTGATGCACATTAAAGTTTGAAAACTGTCCTGTGTCCCTTACCTAGGAGGCATTCAGCAGAGTCTCATGATGTTGTGGGTTGCCCCAACTAGGGCAGAGGGAGCTACAGAGGCCTAGTGCTGAGGCCGAGGGTGCTGCTGAACAACCCGAACTCACAGGACAGCTCTGCACAGTGCAGAGTTATTCAGCCCACAGTGTTAAGGGTGCTGAGGTTGAGAAACACTCAGCCAGACGAGTTGATCTTGGCTTAGCACAGCTGTCAAGCCAATGGAGCTACACTGAAATGGCCGAAAGTTGTCTTAAAAATTTCGGCTTACTTTGGCTTCTGACTGACTGGGTTGGTTGGTTTTTATTGGCCAGTGCTCAAAGATAGATGGTCCCTGGGCCAGATCTCCCCAGCCTTCCTGTGGCCATATTCCTGACACCTGAAATGGATATAGAATTGTGGTTAGAGCTGCAAGTGCAGTAGCCCAAGAGGCAATGAGCGGGGCTTGTATTTGGTGCAGCCTACCTTGTCTCTCTTGGCACCCAAAACTTCAGACTGTCTCCTGGAGGCAAAGATTCCACCTCTCACAGTAAAGAATGCATGTCCAGTTCCCTGTTAACAAGGATAGCATAATGGTCAATAGCACCATTCAAGAGGGGGTCAAATTCTTTTTTTTTTTTTTTATAATTTTATTGAATCATAATTCTGTACATTGGTGCAATCATAGGGCATGATTCATATACATTCAGAAATGTTTTGATCGTACTGTTACAGATGGAGACTTTACCTCTTTTGTGTTTACATGGATGGAGCTGGAACATGTTCTTCTTAGCAAAGTATCTCAAGAATGGAAGAAAAAGTATCCAATGTACTCAGCCCTAATATGAAGCTTTTTTTCCTTATAAAGGTCAGGGAGAGCGGTCTGAATTGGGTTGTGAGGCCCCAGTGTGGGGTACCCCACCTCAGCCATCACTCACTCTGCTGGCCGTGATTCTGTTCCAAGCTCCGACTAAGGAGGCACCTGCTGGGCCCCTTCCTGGGTGGGGGGTGGACCTCATCTCCTGCCCACTCTGACCTTGAAGGGATCTCCAGTCTGTGGGAACTCACCTCCCCCAGACTCAGGGAGAACCCTGTTAGGGCCACTTGCTGGCCCTGGTCTCAGACCTTCCCAAGGAACAAGGGTGTGGAATGATGTGGTGCACTAAGCTAGTAGCCCCACTTTTTCTTTATTTCTGTTTATTTTTTTTGAGACAGAGTCTCACTATGTCGCCCTCGGTAGAGTGCTGTAGCATCGCAGCTCACGCAACCTCCAACTCCTGGGCTTTTTTTTTTTTTTTTTATAATTGTATTGAATCATAATTCTGTACATTGGTGCAATCATAGGGCACGATTCATATACATTCAGAAATGTTTTGATCGTACTGTTACAGATAGCCTTCATGGCATTTTCTTGATCACTATATAAA
>CAUYON010131340.1:0-24736 GCA_963573935.1 Arctocebus calabarensis | reverse complement strand
TTCTACTCCCGGTTTGCTGAGAATTTTTATTATGAAATTGAATTTTGTCATATGCTTTTTGTGTATCTATTAAGATGATCATATGAGTTTTCCTCCTTTATTGTATTACTGTGTTGAATTATTAATATAGTCACTGATTTTAGAATATTAAGCCAAATTATATTCCTAGAATAAACTCAACTTTGGCATGACTTATTAGTCTTTCTATATACTGCTAGATTTGATTGGTAATATCTTATTAGTATTCTTATATCTGTTCCTAAGAGATTATACAAAATTTCTCTTTTCTTGTAGTATCATTGGTTTTGGAAGCAGAGTTATGTTGGTTTTATAATGTTTCTGTTTCTCTATTTTCTGGAAGAGTTTGGCTAGAATTAGTTTTATTTCTTCCTTAAATACTTAAATGAATTTACCTGTGAAGCCATCTAGTTTTAGGCTTTTCATTATAGGAAAATTATTATTATTATTTATTTCAGATTAATATGAGGGTACAAATGCTTAGGTTCCATAGTTTGTATTTGTTGGATAAAGTTCAAGTTGTAGTTCAGCCCTTCACCCAGGGCTGTGCCCATTAAGTGACAGCTTACCAATCTCCTTTACTTCTCCCCTCTCCTTTTTTCTTCCTCCTTTCTCCCCTTGTAACTCCAAAGAGAATAACCCACATCACAAAGTCCCAAAGCTACAAATTCTGGCTTGGATGTGGAGAGAAGGGAACACTTTTATACTGCTGGTAGAATTGCCAACTAATACAGCCTTTATAGAAAGAAGAATGGAGAATCCTCAAAGAAAGAGCTAAAAATAAACCTTCCATTGGATCCCACAATCCTATTACTAGCTATCTAACCAAAAGGAAAATTATTAATTACATATTTAAATTCTTTAACAGCTGTAGGACTACTTATTTTTTCTATTTCTTGTAGTGTCAGTTTGACAAATTGTGCTTATTCAAGGAATGCGCTTCTTTCATCTAGATTTCAAGTTTCTTGATATATGCTGTTCATAATGTTTTTAATGATAATAGGAGCTATGGTATTGCCCCTTTTACACCTTTTATACTGGTAACTTACAGTCTCTTTTTTGTCTTATCAGTATATCTAGGGGTTTATCAATTGTAATTATCTTTTGAATTTGGTGATTTTCCTCAATTGATTTTATTTCGATCTTTCTTGCTCTTTTATATTTCCTTCATTCTACTTCCTTGGAGTTTAATTTGCTGTTCTCTTTCTTTCTTCTTGAGATAGAAGCTCAGATGTTTCATTTTCAGCAGTTCTTCTTTTTTGTCTAAAATATATTTTGCTGTAAGGGCTAATCACAACTCCTACATTTTGAAACCTGGTCTATTTTGGTAAAAGTACAGTACTCTGCACTTGCTGTCAGTTTAGTTCAAGTTGGTTAACTGTTGTTTAAGTCTCATATCTTTACTCATTTCTGTCTGCATGTTCTATCGCTTGCTGATATCCACAACGATAATTGTGAATTTGCCTATGTCTCCTTTTAGTTTTGATAATTTTATGTTTTGAAGTTTTGTTATTAAGTACATTCCTGCTGAATTGACCCCTTTATTATTAAGAATTGTCTCTATGTGTCTTTAATATTATTTCTTTCCTCAAAGTGTTTGACGTTAACATAGCTAGACAAGCTTTGCCTTTGGTTCGTATGTATATGGTGTATCTTTCCTCATCCTCTTATATGCTCAGTCTAACTTTGTCCTCATAAGTAAGATGTCTTATAAATACTGCTGTTTTGTTCTTTGATCCAGTCTATGAATCTTCGTTTACTTTTCAGCCACCTATGCCACACAGGTTCACGGTGTGACAAATGCCTTGAGGGGCACCCTGGTTGGTGTGTGTGTGGCAGCCTGGCCCTCTAGAGAGCGCTATCTGCCATGTCTGCTGAGGCCACTGAACGGTTCTGCCTTTCCATCCTGGATCACTGGCCTCCCCTAACACCCCAGGACTCAAACAGCCTGCTTGGGGGTTCCTGTGGTTTCCATTCTTTCATGCCAACCCTGAGACAACAAAAAGCCTTATTCATTTCTCCAACCCACAGCAGCATCTCTTTACTTGGGGACCCCAATCCTCAGCCCACTGGGAGAATGAGCAGACACCCCCAGCCAGGCAGGACTCTTTGCCTTCTCTTGGGAATTTTCCCCAAGGCTTCCATAGCCCTCCAATATCTTTAAAGATAGGACTGTCTCCAGTTCATGTTTTCCCCTAGCTGTCGCAGCAGGCCGCCTGGGCAGTCCGCCCTACCCGCCACATCTTACCTGCTGGCGCAAGTCGGCTCATGGTTGTTCATGTAACACTGCCAACAAGGCCCAGCTCTGGTTTGCCACCACAGCACTGTGCTGCTGGCCTCACCTTACACGGAGCAGACTGTGCTCTGGGCACTTTGTGATCCACCAAGGATCACACACCCACGGAGAGAGGAGACCTGCAGCCCAAGGTCCCCTTGCCACCCCTACGCGGCCAGCGACCTGCTGGAACCCCAGCGCCCCGAGTCACGCCTGAAGCCTCGTAGGCCCTCGGACGCCACCTTCCCTGCGGCACGTACCAGCCTGCGGATGTCGCGCTCGCACTCGCGCTTGGTGCGGTGCACCTCGTCCTGGTGCGCCTGGTAGGCCGCTCGCAGGTCGGCCGCTTTGGCCTTGTCCGCCTGCACGCAGTTGCTGAGCGCCTCCTCCGCCTGCTTGCGCGCCGCCTTGAGCTCCAGGATCTCCTGCTGCAGCCGCTGGCGCTCGCCGTCGAAGGCCCGGCGCGCCTCGTCGCGTGCGTCGGCCAGCAGCGCGGTCTTGACCTTGTCCGCGGCCCCGTCGCGCAGCACGTTGAGCGTGGCCTGCAGCCGCTGCAGCTCGCCCTCCTTGATCTTGGCCGTCCGCGCCGCCTCCTGCTCGTGCTGCCGGATCAGGGCCTCGCGCAGGGCCTGCAGCTCCTTGGTCTTTTCCTCGTGCAGCTTGGCCTTGAGCTCCGAGATGTAGGCCGTGTGCCGCCGCTGCTCCTGCTCGCGCTCCAGCTTGGCCTCCTGCAGCCGCTCGCGCAGCTTGCCCACCTGCAGCCAAGCGGCGAGAGAGCCAGTCAGGTCAGCGTCCAGGCCCGGGGAGCTGGCTGTGCCTGGGCGCAGCCTCCCTGCCCGAGCAACCCTCCCCTTGGGGGTCCCACACTCCCCTCCGTGCTCTGGGCACCCCCACCTCGAACATTTCCTACTGGTTTCCTGAGATGAGCCAGGAGTTGGACAGCATTTGACACCCCATAAATATGGGCATATTTATGAGAAGGGACAGTTTACCAGTCATAAAACACACCCAGCAGAAATCATCTCTCTCAACAAAGCTGGGAAGGGATTAAACAGAAATACATGTCCAGTGCCCCCACACATGAACTTGCACTTAGAACAGATGACCAGGCTTCTGTCCTGGGGTGAAGGGTCACCACGCTCTAGAGCTAAAACCAGTAGGCTGTGGGCTGTTAAATGAATCTCCTATAGTCCCAGGAAATTAATCTCTCATAGTCCCAGGAAAGAGGGAGTCTCCCCAACCCCTGCTCCCTTTTGTCACATGGCAGCCAAGGCTCAGAGATAGTGCCAGTGACCCACCAGAATGAGGGGCTGCCAAGGGTCAGTGCCAGCTTCACCCACCAGGACACTTGACCCAGAACCTGTGCCCTGCTAATGCCAGGCAATCCCACCCGAGTCTGCACATCTACCCGGCAGTCAAAGCATTATTTGTAAAATGTGCCAAGGGACTGTGGTATTTTGTTTTGTTTTGTTTTTGGTGACAGAGTCTCACTCTGTCACCCATGGGTATAGTGCCATGAAGCATAGCTCAAAGCAACCTCAAATTCCTCCAATTGGTTGAGAATTGCTCAAGCAATTCTCTTGCCTCAGCCTCCCAAGTAGCTCAGACTACAGAAGCCCACCATGACACCCAGCTAGTTTTTCTATTTTTAGGAGAGAGGGAGTCTCTCTCTTGCTCAGGCTGGTCTTAAACTCCTGGTATCAGGACTCCTGCCTCAGTCTCCCAGAGTGCTAGAATTACAGACATGAGCCACCACACTGGGCAGGGACTGTGTTTTTAAAACACTTCAAAATGCTTTCTCCAACCTTTTCGTTTCACATATCTTGCAATACACATACTCCACGGGAACCCTTGACAATCCATTTGTTTCCTAAACTCTACCAGTCTCTGAAGAGCTGAAATGAATTGTCTTGATGCACAAGCTGCCTGCACAGAAAATGTCAACACTTCCCCCCGGACCACACTGCTCACAGCATACTAACGTGTTAGAATTAACTCCAGGTAAGGAGTTTTACAACGTCACCTGGGTTTTGATAAATCCTTACTTATCACAGCAGGGAAAGAAGCAAATAAAACCACCCTAGGCAAACACACAAGATCAACGCCTCTTTCTATCAAACACTCACAATCACACAAGTAAAACCAGAGGGCCAGGCAATATCTGCCCACCTTGCCCTGGGGTCAGTCCTTTCCTAATGGAGTTAGTACCAGAAAGCCAGAACTTTAAATATTTAACAGGATTTTCCCAGTTACTGACAAAATGCCTCTGCAAGTCTCCTTCCTAGGAGGCAACACTGTCCTAACTCTCTGCTTGATCCTGACAGCCATCTGGAGTCAGAAGGGTCTAAGACAGTCGACCCTGAACCTGCTTTGATGAGCTGCATTTCTCTAGACTAATTTCTCACCCTCTATGGTGGCTGATTCTGTGGGTCAAGGGTATCCAGTCATTTGGTCAAATACCAGCCTAGACGGTGCTGCAACATTTTAGTTTTTATTTTCCAGATGAGATTAACATTGATATCAGGAGACTTTGAGTAAAGCAGGTTTTGTCCGTAATGTGGGTGGGCCTCACCCAATCAGTCAAAGGCCTTAAGAGAAAGACTGAAGTCCTGAGGAAGAAGGAATAGAAGGAATTCTGCCATCAGACTGCCTTGGGACTCAGACCGTAAATTCACCCCTTGCCTGAATATCCAGCCTGCCAACCTCCCTTATACATTTCATATTTGCTAGCTCCAGCAATTATATAAGTCAATTCCAAAAAAAGAAACCCACAATGATAGGACATGTCAAAGCGACACAGAAGCCCCCTAAAGGGACCCTCACAGCCAAAGCTGGAATGGTCAGAACTACAAAATAAAGCAGTATTGGATTATAATCCAAAGTACAAAATCACCATACTGATATAAATAAATGATGGACTAAATATATAACAAAGAAAAATATACAAGAAAACCAAAAACTCTCAAGAGCTCCACAAGCTCCAGGAGATGGGCCTGATCTCCAGGCCGCAGGACACAGTGGGACACACAGAGGGTGCTCAATGACTCATAGTGGGTGGAGCAAAGAATGGAAGGATGAACAACCTGGGGGAGGTTGCAAGGGTAGCTGCTGGCTGGGCCACCAGAGTCCTGCTCAGTCAGAGCCAGCTGGTGTGCACACTGGTCCCACTGCTGGGGGCCCCTCTGCCTCCACCTCCCGCCGTACTCCTGAAGGGGAAGGGAGCTTCCCTCCGCCCAGCTGGGTCACTATCTCTCTGGGCTCCCAGAGCCTGAATAATCCTCTCCATCACCAAAGGCCAATGCTCTTTCCCCCACCAACTGAGGCCAGCAGCCCCAGAGGGCAGGATGAAGGCATGAGCAACTGAGGTACGGGGACAACACGGCTCCAGCCTGTGTCCTGACCACTGCCTCCATGCCCACATGCACTGCAAACTGTGTGCCTTTCCAAGTGGAGTATTCCGCCTCACTCAGAGTGCTCGTGAGTGTTGCTGGACACTTGGGATTGTGTGAACACAATTCACTTCCCCTCCAGCCAGCAGAATCCTTGGGAGCCAGCTCTCAACTGCCTCCATGAAGCCTCCTCAGGCCCTGCTGCCCCCACACTGTTTTCTGAACCTCTGATGTAAAGTGCCAAGTGCTACTGTACTGCAAGCTCCCTGTGCCTCCCGGCCCCCATCTTGCTTGAGGGCAGAGGCTGTTTCTGAGTCACTTCCACACACCACCTGTCACCCAGCCCAGGGTGCACAAGTATGCAGGGGCTTGCTGAATGAATGAATTCACATTTACCACAGTCCCTCATCCTGTGGTGTTCCACGGGCATGCTGTGCTAAAATAACAGCACTTTAAATGTGGCATTGACAGTTATGAGATTACATAAAAGTAACACTTAAATGCCATTGTAAACTTTACATTTATGCGCTTCAGACCAGCCAACAAACACATTGCTGAATTCTTGGAGAAGAGCTTCCTAAAGAGCCCTGAGGGTGGCTGGATTGAGAAAATAGGCAGCCAGGATGTGTCCCTGTGGAAATTCCTGCCCATCCCAGGAGTGAGGAGGCAGCCTGGTGACACAAAGGCACAGCCTAGGGCTCCCACAGGTCTGGCTTCCAAACTGACACCCCAAACTACCGTGCTGACCCGGGGTTCAGGCTGAACTGTGTCCCCTGAAAGTCATATGTTGATATCCTAACTCTGGGACCTCAGAATGTGACTGTATTTGGAGATAGAAGCTTTGAAAAGGTAACCAAGAAAAAACGGGGACATTAGAGCGGCCTTCATCCGATCTGAATGGTGCCTTGTAAGAGATACAGACGGACACACAAAGAGAGGCCACGTGAGGACAGAGGCGTGGAGGCCTCAGCAGAGCCAACCCCGCAGACCCCTCCAGCCTCCAGGACCAAGGGACAAGTGTCCATTGCTCAAGTCGCCCAGTCTGTGGGACTTTGCTACCCTGCCTGGGCACATCCCCTCACCTTCCCAGCCTTCCACTTCGTGAACTAAATAAAATCCTAAGACCCCAGATGACAGATGGACCCCTCTTGGCCAAGAGGACCCCAGGAAAACATTAAAGCTGAGTTGCCAGCCATGAGGAAAAGTGAGGTCAGACAGGCTCTGCCGTGCTCCCCCACTTTAGGAGTTATACTTTGAAATAATAAGACACTAAACCATTAGCAGGCCTAAGACCATGCACGATGCATTAAGGTGCACCTGCAGGCCAACAGATCACTCAGCAGACCACATGAGTCTCGGCAAATGCCCAGTGGGTTGTCTCTGATTACCAGTCATCTAAAATATTCCAAAGCTTCATTTCTCTAACCAATTGTAAATCAAAAAAGCTTTAAACCTACCTGTAACTTATAAGCCTGCCCCCTTTGAGATGTCCTGCCTTTCTGGGCCACACCAATGACGCCTTCTATGTATTGACTTACGATCTTCCATGTAATTCCTGTCTCCATGACTGTATAAAGCCAAACCGTAACCTGGCTATCACAGACCCATTTTCTCAGAATCGCTTGACAAAACGTGCTTCGGGCCTTGAGTCAGACACACTCGGCTCAGAACAAACCTCTTTAAATCACAGTTTGGGCTTTACTCCTGTTAACGGCCATGGAGGAGGCCATCCTGACCTCCCAGGTCCTTGCAAGTCTTACCGGATCCTCTAAAGCACAGAAGACAAACAGATGGCACCCTGTCTCCTGAGTGAGTATGTGACAGACAGCACCAGGCCTTGCACATGACTATCTCATTCATTCCTCAAACAATCCAGGGGGCAGAAATCTTATGCCTCAGTGCTGCCCCTACAGGTAGGAAAGCTGTGCCGGGGGTGGGACAAGCAGACTGTCTTGCTGGAACTGCACCCCTCTCCCCCAGTGCAACTCAGTCCGAGATCTTTGGCACCGGGAGGCCAGGCTCCCTGCAGGGGGACTGCTCTCTCTGACAGCAATTAAGCACAGGGGGTTGGGAAGATTTGCAAGAGAATGGGAAACCCAGCACAACCCTTTCCAGGTGCTTAATTGCTTATGTTGGGGTCTGTGTGCAGTGCTCTAATTGGGGTCATCCTTGACATCCTGCACCTGGACTGTGTTCCTGTCCCAGGCTTTGTTTGTGTAAGGATCAAAACTAATGTAGAGTGATAAAAGCAAGAAGTAAATCAATGCAATTAAGGTAGTTAAAGAAATAGTTTGGTTAGAAAGTGCAAGCCCAGCAAGAACCATGATGTAAGAGCTTAGCCTTCTGCCCACTTAATGTATTTAATAAAAACAGAGTGAGCCTGGAGCAAGGGGCTCGCCACCGGTCCTCACAGAGGCCTAGGAGGTGGTCAGTCCCCCTGACCCAGCTCTTTAAAAAACTTTCTCTTCGTGTCTCGACTATTCATTTTCCCCTCATCCTCTTGTCTCCACCAGCCAGTGGGAGGGAACTCACAGCTCAGTTTGGGGGCTGGTCTCCAACAGCTCAAACATTTTTAAAGATTATTAATGAAATTATTTTAAAAAGAAGTTCAAAGCACAGTAAGTATATTCTGTCACCCTCCTCAGGTATAGGCTGTGCTTTAATGGGATTCCCACAGCACACGGCACCCACCCAGGCTCGTCCTGACCAGCTCCAAAGCTCAAGAGCAAGACAGTACATTCCCAGCTCTTTACCTCATAGTGTACTAAGTCCTGGCCACATCCCCAGCAGGTGGCACTCAGTGCACTGTGTCCTTATGCATAGTACTGTGAACTATGGGTAAACTAGCTGAAAGCCAGACAGGAGCATATTTTTGCAACAAACATCTGAGGCTCAGGCACTGACAGCAGCCATTTCCGTGCATTGCAGGCGACCCACTCTCAGACCTGTTCGCATAAAGCGAAGGTCACGCTGTAGCCAACTGAGGTGAATGCCTCACTTCTGGCTCTTGTTCACGCAAGGCGGCCTGACTGTGGCACACTGCAGCTTCTCTGAACTTGTCCTGGTTCTGAGGGCTGCCGGTCCAAGAATTCTTTGCTCAATTAGACTCTGCTCAGCTAAGTTTGTCAAAAGTTTAACAACCCCCAATTGCAGGTAAGAGAGATTGAAACACAGGATGTTCAGTAGCCTGTGTAGGGTCACAGCAGTGCTGATGGGGCCAGGATTCACACCCAGTCGTTTCTGTCCTGTGAAGGAGCAGGCTGGGGCCCAGAGGGGCCAAGTGCCTACCCTCTGCCCATCCTGGGAACTGCCCCCCCATGCACACCCGAGGAGCAATACTGCCCGCAGGACAGCCACAGCCCAGCCCTCCCACCTGGGCCTCCCACCTTGCTCTTTTCCTGCTGGAACTCAATCTGGATGCTGGTCAACTTGGCCCGCAGCTCCTCGTTGGCCATTTGTACTGGGTCTGTCTCCATCTCGGGCTTCTCGCCCTTGCTCCGGCCTTTCTTAGACATGGCTTCCTTTTGGTCTAGATGTTGGGATCTCACAGTTCACACCTGTTCACACCTGACAGCCGGCAGGCGCGGCTACCAGCTCTGCTGTGCTAACCTATCATTGTGCAGGGCTCAGCGTGTCCTCCGAGGAAACCACCATCACTTGGGATCCTGAGGGGAAGAAGGAAACTGAGTTAGTGAAGCGAGAATGAGTGGGGCTATGAGAAGAGGGTGGACTGGCATCCTCCTTGCCTAGGGCACTCCGGGGCCAAGGCACTGTCTGATCTGGATGATACCCTGCCCCTCCTAGAAGAGATGGAACACTTCTCCAATGGGGTTTGCAGCTGAAGTACTCAGAGGCATTAAGAGGCAGAGTCCTGGGCCCACCCGCAGAGAATCTGACTTGCATTTCTAACTAGTTCCCAGGTGACACTCCTAGGTGACCACACCTCGAGTAGCTTTGTATAGTCCTATCCTCATCAAGATGTGACTACACTACCTACGAAGCCTGCAGATCAGGGTCTGCAAACTCAAGAGCACCTGGGTCTCCCAGGTGCTTGTTTCAGAAGGCAGATCCATGGCCCCCCGGAGCTGGAAGACTGAGAAGTGCGTTAGGCAGGAATCTGCATTTCCATCCACGCTCTCCGCAGTTCTAGAGCAGGGCCTGAGCACTGTGGGAAATGAGCTTTTAGACTCCATAAAGGTTTGTGGTTTCCTCTGCTACTAGGTAGGTGATATACCCAGTGTCACAGATGAGGAAATTGAGACACCCAGTGCTTGAGTGCTAGTGGTGTCACCCAGCTGATACGAGTAGGACCCTGATGGAGGTCCAGGGCCGAACACAGACTTCCCAGCTCCCAGCTGTGCAGAGGTCTAACCAGCATAAGGCGCTGGCTCTGGAAGAGGCCCCTCCACCCGACTTTACCCTCCTCTCCCTTACCAGGTCTCGTCATTGTGTTCCGTGTGACAAACAGCCTATTTACGTAGCTCATGTCCAGCTTCCCTGCATTAGGATGTAGGTTCCAAGTAAGCAGGGCCTGGCTCTGTTTCATTCCCCCACCCCCATCCTCCGCACCTAGCACACAGGCCAGGTAGAAGAGGGATTTGCTAAATGAGTGAATGAACGAGTGAGTGACAACGGGAGAGTCCTGAGCCACCTCCTAATTCTACCCTATAATCCTTGGAACACCTGAAGAGGTGGTACCGTTGTCAGCCCCCACTTGGAGATGAAGAAATCAGAGCGCAGAGGAGGTAAGTGAGCTGCCTAAGGCTACCGAGCTACTACGTAGTAGGTCTGCTGGGAGTAGAAGTGACAGGAGAACGTTCTGGCCTGGAGAAAAGGAATGCCAGCCTCAAAAGGTTAGTCAGAAGAGATGACGTTGGCAGGAAGACTTAAACGTGAAGCCCGTCAGGAGGAGGAGACAGCAGCAGTCCACTCCTCGGGGGGCCGAGGAGGCCCGGAGGCCGGCCACTGGCTGCAGCCGCACAGAGCCGCCATGACCTCAGCTTGTGAGTGGGGTGGACTAGGGAAACAGCCGGTGGGGTGCTGGAGAAGGACCTGGGTGGGGGCCCTCGCATCAATGACCATGACCCCCCAGCCCAGGGGCACCGGGATGTGCGTCCAATGAGGAAGCCAGTTAACCTTGCTCTTGAACAGGAGGCAGCGTGTTTCTCGATGCCACGAGGGATTGTTCAACGTTCTCCCTGATCGATTCCAGAAAGGTACATTCTGTCTTCAGTTAACTATGGACTCCATTTGCTTTAGTTTCACTTATTAGAGCCAATACATAATTCATTCCCATCCTCCTCCGCCCTGCCCACTTCTGTAACCACAGCAGTTCTCAGAAATCGGCCTCCACATCTGAGGCACACCCTCTGTACCCTGAAGGCGGGAGCCCTCTTCCGACGCACGCTTGGAAAAGGAGGTCTGCCCCTTTCCATTCTACCCTGTGGCCGCTTCCAGAAATGCTCATTCCAGAACTAACCAGAGATGTGGTCCCGATAACAAATTCCCGGATGTTCACCCCAACAATACAAGGCTCAGCAAATAGGGAACATTAAGTAAATCAGTCAAAACCCCCGACCAAAACTCCACATGGGGAAAGGTTAGCGTCACAAAGAGTAAAAAGGGCAGAAGAAACAGCCAAACACAATTTGTGATCTCAATTTTCTGTAATGCATGTATTTGTTCATCCTCTTCACTCTGTCACAAACACCTGCTGAGCACCTGCAAGGTGCCAGGCCCTGCCCCCTGGGGATACGGCGGTGAAAGGGACTCCACGGTCACACCTCCACTGCGCTGACAGTGACGGGGGGCTGCAGTCACCGGAGATTTTACATTTCTTCTCTGTGCTCTTCCACTTAAGTCTAACTTTCTAATTCTGTTACTGCTTTTGAGAAAGAAATACAGATTCTTCTTTAAAGAAAGGCAAACAAGTTTCACAAAAATTGGGAAGGATTTTAGCTGGGAAGAATACAAGAAAAAAGCTGAAGAGAAAGAAAATGGGCTCCCCCAGGAGTGTTCCTACTGATTGCCTGGCACAGGCCCGCCGGCCCTCCTAGGATCTCCTAGCTGGGGAGACAATTATGAAAAGGAATCAATAAAATAGTCACGGATTGTGGCGGATGTGGGAGAGGAATCAATAAAATAATCGTGGATTGTGGTGGATGTGGGAAGAAAGCAAACAGAGCATCCAGACACACCTCCCCCAAGTATCCCCAAGGCCGGGGTCAGAAAGAAACAAACTGCCACCTCCCGGGGGTTCTAGATCAGGCAGAGTTAGGACTAGTAACATCATTTGCAACCCGGTGCAAAACGAAAACGTGAGGCTCCTTGTTGAAAAGTATTAAGACTTTCGTGTTGGCAACAACAGACACTAAACAAAGAGGGGGACCCTGTGAGCGCAGGTCCTGTAGGACTGCACAGGCCATACGCCCATGACGCTGGCCCTGGACAGAGTCTAAGTCCTACCCGGAGTGCGCTGCAAAGCCGTCAGTAGGCTCTGACTTGGGCTGCTTGTGCAGACAACAGCAGCCGCACCCCAGGGTGGTGGTGAGCACGAGTGGGTCCCTGCAGACCACAGGTTAGCACTGCACACACGTCAGGGCTGTCCTCCTGTCCCTGAAGAGCACCGGGCCTGCCGAAGCAGAGACAACTGAGATGGAGACGGGGCCCAGAGATGTGCCCGGTGTCCAGAGGGGGAAAACTACAGGGAGTTTGGGTGGTAGAGCCGGCAGCACTGGTTCACGGGAGGTGGACGTTTGCCAGACACACACTGCATGCCAGATTCTTGGCTTGACCCCAGTTTACGCCCAGCCTGACTCTGGAGCCTTCCACGATGCCCCCCAACAACATCTGCCAACGTATTGGGTTCCAGGGTCTTGTCTGGACTTCTTAGGCTTGCTGCAAAATTTCCTGGCCTTATTAAAGCAAAGCTGCCTGGTGACAAAGTTCTGGAAACAAACCAAGGGGTTTGGGCCCCGATTTGGACCCTAAGGGAGGGAAGGGCAGAGCTTTGATTGGATCTAAAGAATCTGCTTTTGGCTGATGATGACTCTGGTGGGCTGGGTGGTAGCCTCCAAAAAGGTTAAGCTCATCCTACTTTCCTGAATGTGCAGATGAGTCCTTACTTGGAAAAAGTGTCTTGGAAGATATAATCAAGTTAAAGATCTCAAGAGGGGATCATCTTGGATTGGGAGGGGGACCTTAAATCCAAAGAAAAAGTCCCCAGAATACATCTCCAGAACAGACACAGAGAAGAGAAGGCCATGTAGAGATGGAGGAGAAGCCGGTGCAGTCGCAACCTTGGAAAGCCCAGGACGGCTGCAGCCACCAGATGCTGGGAGAGGCAAGGACAGAGGTTTCCCTAGCGCCTTTGGAAGGAGTATGACACAGTCAACATCTTGATCTTGGGCTTCTGGCCTGCAGAACTGTAAGAGCAAATTTCTGTTTATGGCAGTCACAGGAAGTTAATATACTGGGCAGGAAAGGGAAGAGCACTCCCGGGACACACTCAGTACTTTGTCGAATGCCTGAATCAGCTTCTTAGAGCAGGAGTCGAGTCTGAATAAGCTTTGCCTCTTTCCACGTGGCATGCACATCAGGAAGATAAGATGATCTTCCACCCAACAGAGGCTACACAGAGTAGCTTCACATCCCTCTGTAGTCACAACTCACGCCGTAGGCGGTGAGACTGCAAGGCACCTTTGTCTCCACTCTGCAGACAGAAACGGTGAGCTTCAGAGAGCTGACGCGAGCTGCTCACGTCCATTCAATTATGGGTGGTTGCAATGGGAGTTTCAACTCGGATGTTCTACCTTCAACCCTACAAGCGCTAGTATTTTTATGATGAGGTTAGCACAACACAGGTACAGAAAAAAAAAATCAGCTCCTGCAAAACACTCAAATCCAAATAACATCGGAAGAGTGGAAATCCGAGACCCTTGCCAGGAGGCCTCTGCAACGCTTCCTGCTTATTTCACCAAAAATTATGTGGAGGCCCCAAGATACGAAGGAGGCAGATTGGAACCTCCTTCTGTTTGGTGGGAAGATCATCTTATCTTCCTGATGTGCATGCCATGTGGAAAGAGGCAAAGCTTATTCAGACTCAACTCATGTTCTAAAATCAAATATTTTCTGTGAGTAGGAAACAGTTTGTCCGAAGAATTTAGCCCCACTTTATTTTTTAAACAAACATTAATTATTTAGCTAGCCCTTAAAACAAACCCTGAGTTAAGTATATATTTAGTGTGAATATCTGAGCCTATTTGAGACTGTGTCAACTTAAAAAGCTACAGAAGTGTTCCTACCCCCGTAGGAATTTATTCTTCCTGGGAATTAACCTAAGGAAATAATTCCCAAAAGGAAAAAGCCATATGCCTTAAGATGCCAAGTGCAGTATAATTTGAATTGTTGGTAGCAATGGAAAATCCAAACAGTATAAGGACAGCTGAATGAGCAGGGGCCCGCCAGCCAGCTGAGACGCAGCGCAGGCCAGGATGGGAAGGGGGCAGTGGCAGCAGCAGCACACGAGCCTGCCCGGGGCAGAGTCCTAGAGAAGGGAACAGCGCTTCTCACCCGTTCACTTGCGCCGCCATCAAGTTTCATTTTGAATCCCATGACCGTTAGAATGCCATCTGTGCAGTCAATACAAATAATGAAAGAGATGGTTCTGGGCTCCGTTTAAGCAGAACTGAAATAGCAGAATGAAGCTCACACCCCAGGCCAGCACTGACTCCTTCCGTGAGCTCTCTGTGGCCCCGTCTGTCATCTGTAAGATGGGGACTGTCAGCGTCCCTACACCAGAGAACTGCTGGAGGATTAAATGACTTCATGCTGGCAGGGTTGTTGGCACAGTTCCTGGCATAGCAGTGCTCAAAATATGACAGGTTCTTCGTCACCATCATCATCCCAGTTGCCACATGCTGCCTGACTTGCTAGTAGTGTCCATAGTTTAACCCAAGATTTTTCCTGTGACTATGAAAAGTTGGCTGCATGAAGAGCAGAGTGTGGGAGATGGTCCCCAGCACTCAGGCCAGAAGGACGTGACTAACTGGAGACCAACGCTGCCTCCCCTTCCGCCTCCCACACCTTCCAGGGAACAGTGCCAGGCATCTGGAGAGCGAACGCTGGAAAGACCTAAACGCCCAGCCAGAGGGAGCTCCTTGCACTGTGAAGCAGTGTTAATAAATCCCGTCGCAGCCATGCAGCGGAGGCACAAACGGCCCCATAAGCCAGGCGCACCCCAGCATCATGGAGCGAGTACAGGGGAAGTGACTGGGGCCATGGTAAGTGCTCGACGCTCGCATCCACTCAAACCCCCATGACCCAGCAATATTCAAGAGCATGATCCTGGGACACATCTGATTTTTCCAAGAAAGCAGAAATCAATTTGTATGTAAAATCTCCCAATTCGTATATTAAGCACTAATTCAAAAAAACATTTTTTTGAAACAAAAATTGTGTAGCCCCAACAAAAATCTATCTGTGGACCAGATGCGGCCTGTAGCCATCAACTTGCAAACTCTGATATTTGCCAAATATTAAGTGGAAAAAGCAACTTACACAATAGTTTATACAGGATACTGAAAGTATAATATGTACGTATACCACGTACTCATATAGTATTATAATATATATACTACCTACATGCACGTTTGGGTCGGCTTGTAACTGAGTGCTGTATTTAGCCTACACATATTTATAATCTATTAAGAGTAGATACCCTGGGAAGTGCCTGTGGCTCAGTGAATAGAGCGCCAGCCCCATATACCGAGGGTGGTGGGTTCAAACCTGGCCCCGGCCAAACTGCAGCAACAACAAAAAGAAAATAGCCAGGTGTTGTGGCGGGTGCCTGTAGTCCCAGCTACTCAGAAAAGACTGAAGCAAGAGAACTGCCTAAGCCCAAGAGCTGGAGTTTGCTGTGAGCTACGATGCCACAGCACTCTACTGAGGGTGACAAAGTGGATTAAAAAAAAAAAAAAAAGAGTGGATATCCTTGAAAAGGGTAGGGGTACTTGGGTTTTTTCATTTTGTTTTGATTTTTACCTAGATAAGTTTTTCAAATTATCTACGAAAGCGCTGTGCTGCTTAGTTAGCATGAGAAAAATAAAAGATTCTTGTTTTTAAAAGACTGTGCCAGAAATCAAAGAATGGCAGAGGCCTTATGAGAAAAACACCAAGTGCTATAAACAGAGGTTAGAATAAAGCAGCTGCTGACCTGAATTCAAGTACAAGAGCACGCGCTTGCTCTTCCATGTGGGAGATTTCACTTCTTATCTCTGAGCTTTTGGTTTCCTCAACTGCAAAGTTGGGACAGCAGGCTCCTTCCCCAGAGAGGGTGCAGGAAGGCGGAGGGGCCAGGCTCAGAAGCCAGAGTGACAGGCGTTCCTCAGCTCTGCCACCAATCAGGCGTGTGACCTCCGACAAGAGGTGCCACCTCTCTGTGCCTCAGGTTCTTCATGTGAAAATGAGACTAATGACAATTCCTTCCCCAGGAAATTATTTCACGCTCAGAACAAGGCCCAGACCATATCAAAGCCCTCTGTAAGAGTTAACAATTATAATGATGTGCAAACTACAAGATCCTTTAAACAAAAAGAATATTACTTATTAATATTGTAAGAATTTAGCAAGTGCAAAGGCTACACTCGTTTTCCCATTTTCCTCTTCCATCTTCATTTTAGTGCTATTAGTTTCCAGCTTCCTCCCCAAAGGCTCTAGTGAGCTGGGCGGATGCACAGTCCCAGGGAGCAGAGCTTTAGGAGGACCACAGCAAGGAGCCAGGGCTTCTGGAGGGACCAAGCACCCCACCCACAGCCAGTGCACGCAACACGGGAGGTGAGTCCCAGGCCTGGCTCAAGAGCCTATTTTCTCTCTCTCTCTTTTTTTTTTTTCTTAATTTTTATTAAATCATAATTGTGTACATTAGTGCAATCATGGGGTACAATGTGCTGACTTCATATATGTAGAATACCTATTTTCTCTTGATTTGCACACAATCCTAGCAACTGAGCTGTCCATTCTCCCAGCCTAGGGCAGAAGGGACATAGGAAATTGGAAGACAGTACTGTGCAGAAGGCAAACAGGAAGGCAGGAAATCAGAAAGAGGCAGTGACTTCTTCCATCACACCACAGTACACTAAGTCCTTCCACACTTAAAATTTTAAGTCTAAGAGGTCTAGAGTATTAACCTTCTTAGAAGGCCTCATTCTTCAATTACAGGGAACTAACAGGATGCTTGCTCCCTCTTATATTGGTGCAAAATAGTAAGGGCAAGTTTTAAATAAAGTTTGCATAAAGCATCATAAATAATGTCAACCAAGCTAGGTTTTCCTACCACATATTCTGGACTTGAGGTAAGGACCCAGGATCTCTGCGTGACCACGGCACTGCTCTCTTCATCTAAGACTTTCCATTCACAGAAAGAGGGCATGGGCCATGCAGACAGCACTGTGTGGCCCCAAGAGAAGGACTGAGGAAGCCACCCACAGCCAGGGGGCCCGGGAGGTCAGAGGCGGAAGGTCTTTGTTATTATTTTTATTTATTTATTTATTTATTTATTTATTTTTAATTATGAAATCATAGCTGTGTACATTAATGCAATCATGGGGTACAATGTGCTGGTTTCATATACAATCTGAAATATTTTCATCAAACTGTTTAACATAGCCTTCATGGTGTTTTCTTAGTTATTGTATGAAGACATTTGTATTCTGCATTTAGTAAGTTTCGCCTGTACCCTTCTAAGATGCACCGTAGGTGTGGCCCCACCAATTGTCCTCCCTCCACACATCCTTCCCCTTCCCTCCTTTGCTCCTTTCCCCATATTCTTGTACTATAATTGGGATATAGCCTTCCTATGAAAGCTATAATTAGCTTCATAGTAGGGCTGAGTACATTGAATACTTATTCTTCCATTTTTGAGATACTTTACTAAGAAGAATATGTACCAGCTCCATCCATGTAAATATGAAAGAGTCGCCATCTTTCTTTAAGGCTGCATAATATTCCATGGTATACATATACCACAATTTATTATTGTTGTGTATTTTTGAAGTTTACAACATGTGTTATGGGTTACATATAGATGGTAAAATGGCTACTATGGTGAGGCAGATTAACATATCAGCCATCTCATAGAGTTACTTTCTTAAGGTGACAAGAACAGCTAAAATTTACTTATTTAGCAGCAATCCCTAATACTAATACAATTTTCTGTACTGTAGTCCTTATGTTGTACCTTAGTTCTTTAGACTTGTTCATTCTACATGTCTGCTACTTTGTATCCTTTGATTTGCATCTCCCTGTTCCTTCCCCATCCATGGTATCCACTGTTTTGTTCTCTATTTTTATATTCTTGACCTTTTTTTCTTTTTAAAAAGATTCCATCTATAAGTGGGATCATGTAATATTTTCCTTTGTGTGTCTGACATATTTAGCTTAGCATAATGTCCTCCAGGTCCATCCACATGTGGCAAATGGCAGCTTCTCCTTTTTAAAGGCTGAGTAATATTCCATCACACACACACACACACACACTCACACACACATACCCACCAAGTTTTCTTCATCCATCCATTGGTTGAAAGCAGCTGAAAGTATTTCCATATTTGGGTTATTTGAAATAATTTTGTAATGAACAGGGGAGTGCAGATACCTTTACGAAGTGGTCATTTCATCTCTGGGGGGGGGATACACTCAGAAAAGGGATTATAGGGTTGTAGGGTAATTCTGTTTTTAATTTCTTTAGAAATCAAAATGGCTGTACCAATCTGCATTCCTACCATCAATGTACTAGAACAACCTTTTCTCCGCTCCTGCACCAACATTTTTTATCTTTCTAACAGGACTGAGATGATATCTTACAGTGTTTTTATTTATTTATTTATTTATTTTTGTAGAGACAGAGTCTCAGTTTATCACCCTCGGTAGAGTGCCGTGGCATCACACAGCTCACAGCAACCTCCAACTCCTGGGCTTAGGTGATTCTCTTGCCTCAGCCTCCTGAGTAGCTGGGACCACAGATGCCCACCACAGTGCCTGGCAATTTTTTTGTTGCAGTTCGGCTGGGTCCGGGTTTGAACCTGACACCCTCAGAGACACCCTCAGTACATGGGGCCGGCACCTTACTGACTGAGCCACAGGCGCCGCCCTTTACAGTGGTTTTAATTAGTGATGACTAGTGATATTGAGCACCTTTTTCTATATTTGTTGGCTATTTTTATGTCTTCTTTGGAGAAATGTCTATTCAAGTCCTTCTCTATTTTTTCTTCTATATCGCAAGTCATCAAGCAACCTTTGCTCATTTTTTATTTTATTTTTATCTTATCTATTTATTTATTTGAGACAGTGTCTCATTATGTCATTCTCGGTAGAGTGCCCTGGCGTCACAGCTCATAGCAACCTCAAACTCTTAGGCTTAAGTGATTCTCTTGCCTCAGCCTCCAGAGTAGCTGGAACTACAGGTGCCTGCCACAACACCTGGCTATTTCTTTTTTTTGTTATAGTTGTCATTGTCATTTAGCAAGCCCGGGCTGGGTTCAAACCCACCATCCTCAGTGTATGTGGCCGGTGGCCTAGCCACTGAGCTACGGCCCCTGAGCCCTTTGCTCATTTTTTAACGGGATTGTTTTTCTCCTTTTGAGTTGTAAGATTGTGAACTTTCATTTCATAGAGACTTTCATTTACACTATTAATTACCATTAAATAGTGCTTTAGACAAACAGTATGAGAGCTTTAGAGTCCTTTCATTTAATTGACTTGAACATAAGTATAATAAAAAAAACTTATCTGTATTCTAGACACCTTTCATAGACACACAGTAGCCAAGAATCCTTTTGAGCAAGAAATCAGCAAGGTTAGTCAGATAAAACTCAGTAAGTTGGGAATTTGAGAAATTTGAAGTTGGTTTGCTTTGGTCCTTGATGTCCTTGGATTAAGACATAATCATGAAGACAGATCCATCTTCCCCTACTAGATTTTGCAGATAACGCTTTGCTTTGACATAGATTAAAGCACTTTTTAAAGAACAGGTCTAGGTTTTTACTCTAGATTTGGCTTCAGATGAGTTGCATGACCTTGGTGGAAATTTCATACAGCAAATTCCTTGTGCCTCCTTTTCCTAATGAGGATATCCTACTTTACAATGATAATCAGGATATTAGAATATAAATTTTAATTTTGGGTCTTAAATGTGTCTGATATTCACAATCGTGAAATGAGTTATTAAGCCTCCAGTGAGAAAATGATGATGTTAATTAGCTAGTACCTTTTGTGTTGGAAGGAAAGAAAACCACCAAAATCCAACTTAAGCCACAAGGAGGAAATTTATTGGTTCATAAAAATGAGAAGTCCGAGTAAGTGACTGTGGGTTCAAACATGGCTTGAGTCCAGGAATTCAGGTTATGTTATCGGCTCTGTCCCTGGCCCTTCATTATTTGAATCTGTTTACCTCTGCCTGGATTTATCCAAGCCTTCATGGTCTATAGAGCTCAAAATCTTAGAGGAAGAAAGATAATATTTTCCTTTTGGTGCTCACATGTCAAATCTTAGGGAAGATTCAGATTGGTCTAGTTTAGGACACTTGCCTATTCCTGAACTAATAATTGTGGCTAGGAGAATAGAGTACTCTGATGGGCCAGCCACAGTGTGGGCCTGTTTCTTTGGCGGGGAGACTATTGGGGCCCCATTGTAGACAACCTTTTAGGATCTCATGGAGTCGGATGAGAGTAGTTCTGTTGTTTCTGTACAAAGCCATGCTGGATAAGACAAACTAACAGATACATACTACAAAGGCTTTTGGGTGAAGTGTCAGGGTATAAGCTACATATCTGTCCAGTGTTCACACATCTATATCTCTCTCCATAATTCAAATAAGCACCACTTTTTTTTTTTTTTACTACAAAGCTTAAGCTCCATTGACAGAATAAGCCTGGCAAAATTACAATATTAATATAGAAATCTATGTTAGGCTAGAGAGATAAATGTAAGAAGATAATTTTTATTTTTAGCTTCAGTTAACATACAGACATTATACTTACAATAGTTTTTGGTGGCCTCATTCATTGTACAATTTAGAAAAGGTTTTAACTATTTTGTAAAATTATACAAGTAGCACAAAAGGGAATAAAATAGGAATGAAACTCCTTCTATCCCTCCCATCCCCAGAAATAGAATAGTTTCTTCTATGTCATTCCATAAACTTCCCATACATTTGCAAAAATACATTGTACTCGATAGAAACATCAGGGTTCATTCTTCATGTCTTCTCTGGACCTTGCTTTTTTTCACCTGTGCCATACTGTGGAGGTCTTCTGTTGTCAGCACAGGGAGAGTTCCTTCCTTTTTTGCAATGAATGAAAAATGTTCTATAGTGTGGATATGACCAACTTTACATAAACCCATCCCTCATCAGAGAGTTTTAAGGCACTTTACAAAGCAGTACTCCTTTTTCTTCTCTCCTTTCTGTAGCACACCTGGCATGGCCGGAGGATCGCTGGCTCTGAGATGGGCCAGTCACTGCCAAGGGGTGGTAGAGGCTGCAGACACAGCCCAGCTGTTAGGGATTTCCCGGATGGAGCACAATTCCCCTAGAGCTAGGTTGGAGCCCAAATCTGGTCCTGTTACCACCCCACCACTGTCCTCCCTGTGGTTAACCGGGAAGGTGGCTCATTGTTGAGTGGTTTGGCAAGTGTTTTAAAAAATTGCAGTGTAATGACATCCTATCTAGATTGTAGCCACACGCCAGGGACTATACTAATCTCACAGGATGGCCTGGTGGCCTTAGTCCTCCAGCTCCCTGAGTAGGCTCCCTGTTGACTTTTAACTATTGGCAAATATCAGCCCACATATCTGGGAACTAATTTACATTTAGTTTGGAAGTGCTCATCTCATATAATTTCATCTACTCTCCCCCACCCCCCACTGTCTGAAAAGATTGGGTTGGAGGGACAGTGCTGGGAGAGGCTGAGAGGGCAGCCCCAGAGCAAAGGAGCAAAGGGGCCCTCTTTGTCTCTGCTGCCTCCCCAGCCTGGCCTCTGAGCAGTGCTTCCCCACACCCTTTCCTGCCTCACTCACTTCAGCTTCTGCCAGGGGGAAAGGCTTCATTTTATTTAAAAAGCTTCCCAGCTCCTGGAGTCTCTTAGACAGACGTCAGATGGAATGGAGCTGTCCTAGGTACAAAGACGAGGAAGTGTCTCATTTCTCTCCTTTTTCCTCAGATTCCACAGCTCTCCCCTAATGGTTTGCCCATTGAAATTCTTGTCCTTCTAAACAGCTCTGATGCCATTATGACTGCATGTCTAGTCATCCACTGGGAAGGGGCCCCTCATCTCTGCTGTCCATGCCAACTGCCCATTGTGTCCCTCTTTGGACCCCAAAGAGGAGGTCTGGATATTCTTGGAGGTCTGGGATAGGTCAGCTTTGCCTCTTCCACACCAGATTACCCTGCTTCCCCCCATGAATCAGAGGTGCTGTGTTCTTGGGCCATAACAGATACTCAACATGTTTGTTGAAACAATGAATTCATCTAGTTCAAGATCTGCTGTGAGAACTTGGACTTACTTTCACAGCTGAATCACTAACATCTTTTTAGGGGCACTTTAAAACTTTCTTTTGCTGGTGTTTGACTTCTGAGGTGGTCATCATATAAAAAATAGATTCTATCTTTCATGTGGAGCTGGGTGCAGGGGCACACATCTGTAGTCTCGGTTACTCAGGAGGCTGAGGCAGGAGCATCTTTGAACTCAGGAGTTTGAGTTCAGTCAATGCAACTTAGTGGGACCTCCTGTCTTTAGAAAAAGGAAACTTCCCCCTTTTTAATTCCCTAGATCCTTGAGGATGTACTCAGAGGCACAGGTTGTATGTAAGTCTAAAATGTAAATTCTTATAGAGGAAAAAGGAAAAAAATCAATGTCAAAGGCCCTAAGAAATAGCATCTTGACATCCTAGGGGTTAGGTACAATCCCTATCTCACTATGATATATTTCTGGGCCCAGGAAACCCTCCTGAGCTCCTCTCCAACACAAGGAAGAACCTGTAATTACAAGTACAATGGTTATTGTTTTACCTCCCTCGGGTGGCTGAGGTGGCTGCAGGCACTCACTGCATGTGGGTGCTGGTTTGTGTACAGGAATGTGCTCTATAAAAAAGGTTCTGTTTGTTTAATTCTTGACACAGATGCAAAAGGCAGGCCTGAGGCCACTGTTAACGCAGACCTTGGCTCCCTGGGTTCTCTGTCTGGGGACTCTGTTCCATCTGCTCCTTACATGAGGCCTGAATCATTCCACAAGAGCTGTCTTTGGCTTTTTATTGTCTCCTGAAGATGCTCCAGTCTATTTATGTGGATTTTCAAGACTCTATGAGTCCTGGTCTAGCTCTGATATATGGTTAGATGGCAAGTCTAGAAGCTGTGGAGAAATCTGTTTTCTATTCTCAAGTGGAAAGGAAGAGAGATTTCTCCTGTTGTCATAGGCCTCTCACAAAATTGCTGTGATTTCTATTTGGAGACCAAGTTTTTGTTTATGATAGTTTTCTCCTCAGGGAAGTTCTACTTGACTCTCCCATCTTCATTTTCTTCATGAAACTCGTCATGTAGTTTAGGGATCTGTCTCCTTTATTTATCCTCTTCATACTTCATAGGTAACCAAACGGTTTCTTTTCCTCTGCACAAAAAGTAGGCTCATTAAAGAAAATTAGGAAAACACAGAGAAGTTTAATGAAACAAACGTAGTCATAATTTTTAAAAACTTTAGGGCAGCATCTGTGGCTCAAAGGAGTAGGGCACTGGCCCCAAATATCGGCGGTGGCGGGTTCAAACCCAGCCCCGGCCAAAAAGTGCAAAAAAACAAACAAGAAAAAAAAAAAAAAACTTCAAAAATATTTGGGGCACTTCCTTGTGAACATTTTTTGTTTATTTATTATTATTATCACATTGGTTTACACAGGGGCCAAGGCCTTTGGCCCCGTGAAATTTCAGTGAAAAATCACTGAGATGAGGCAGATTGATTAATAGGAGACAAGGCATACAAATGTATTTTACTTGTATACATGGGAGCCTTTAGAATGAAGACCCCCAAATACAGAAGAAATTGTCCATTTTTATTCTTAGCTTGAACAGAGTATGGCTGGCTATGAAGAAATATGATCGGATGAATGGGGAATTAGCATGGAGTGGGGAATCCCAGTAAGTCCTGTCTTTCTGGACCCCTTTGGCCTCTCTGAGCATGTATTTCTTTCTTCTGGGTGTGGAGCAGGGTCTCACTGGAATGAGAGTCTTCCTACAGCCAAACAAGGAAGGTCAAAGAATTTCTTTATGGCCAGAATATATTTAGGGTTATGGTTGGTTTTTGAAAGGGGTTCTGGGCGGCACCTGTGGCTCAGTGAGTAGGGCGCCGGCCCCATTTACTGAGGGTGGCGGGTTCGAAACCAGTCCCAGGCCAAATTGCAAGAAAAAATAGCCAGGTGTCATGGCGGGTACCTGTAGTACCAGCTACTCCGGAGGCTGAGGCAAGAGAATCGCCTAAGCTCAAGAGCTGGAGGTTGCTGTGAGCTGTGACACTACAGCACTCTACCGAAGGTGACAAAGTGAGACTCTATCTCTAGAAAAAAGAAAGAAAAAAGGGGTTCTGGTTTCTATGACCCAGCTTGGGGACGAGGACTTCTAGTTCCCATGGCTAACCTCAGGGGAGAAGGAGACTGAGAAAGGGCAGGATAAGCCAGAGAAAAACTTTTGCCTCTGAGGCCTTCATTTGGGGGTACTGTTTTCTGAGCTTTGCATTCTATAATCTTGCTTTTTTTCTTGTCAATACAGCTTGACATTGAGGGCATTTTCTACATCAATAAGATTCTTTTTTTTTTTTTTTATTGTTGGGGATTCATTGAGGGTACAAGAAACCATGTTACACTGGTTGCACTTGTTGGGTAAAGTCCCTCTTACAATCGTGTTTTGCCCCCAAAAGGTGTGGCACACACCAAGACCCCAAGACCCCACCCCCCTCGCTCCTTCCCTCTCTCTGCTCTTCCTTTCCCCACCCCTCCCTCATTCTTTCTCTCTCTGCTC
>CAUYON010131337.1:0-25004 GCA_963573935.1 Arctocebus calabarensis | reverse complement strand
TTTTTTTAATAATTTTATTGAATCATAATTCTGTACATTGGTGCAATCACAGGGCACGATTCATATACATTCAGAAATATTTTGATCATACTGTTACAGATATCCTTCATGGCATTTCCTTGATCACTATATAAAGACATTGATACTCTACCTTTAATAAGTTCCGCCAGTCCCCTGCTAAGATGCACCGTAGGTGTGATCCCACCAATCACCCTCCCTTGCCCGTTTTCCCATTTCATGTGCTATAACTGGGTTTTAGCTTTCATATGAAAGCTATAGATTAGCTTCATAGTAGGGCTGAGTACATTGGATACTTTTTCTTCCATTCTTGAGATACTTTGCTAAGAAGAATATGTTCCAGCTCCATCCATGTAAACACACACTGGGGACTCTTGCATTATCTTCTTGTTGGAAGATGACAGCTGGGATGACAAAAAAAAAAGAGATGACTATAGTTGACATTTCTGATGGAAGTCCTTAATTTCTCTTAAAGAGTTTAGAGAAGTGAAGTTTGATTTAGTGAGATATCATTGTAGGATGAGTCAAGGTCTTTGACCTCCCTTCCTCACTCCTTTTTATTTTAGCCATTGGAAATATGGCAGGGCGTAGAGGAGAATGGCTGCTGGGATCCTAGCCTTGGTGAAAACAGCCTCCTGTGTGGCCCAACTTGGCATGGCAGGAAGGGATGGAGCCAAGGACTCATGCAGACTTGAGTAGGAGGCAGTTAGTAGGGACCATTAAGAACGTAAGTCTTCCTGGGCACAGTGGCTCACACGTGTAATTCCAGCACTTTGGGAGACTGAGGCGGTGGATTGCTTGAGCTCAGGAGTTCAAGATCAGCCTGAGCAAGAGTGAGACCAGCCTCTAATAAAAATAGGAAAACTAGTCTATGGCCATACCACCCTGAATATACCCCATATTGTCTGATCTCGGAAGCTAAGCAGGGACTGGCCTGGTTAGTACTTGGATGGGAGGAAAACAAGCCAGGAGTTGTGGGGGGTTTCTGTGGTCTCTGTTACTTGGGAGGCTGAGGCAACAGGATCTCTTGACCCCAGGAGATTGAGGTTGTTGTGAGCTAAGACCCATGGTCTTCTATCCAGGGTGACAGAGTGAGAGTCTGTCTCAATAAAAAACAAACAAATGAACAAATAAACAAACAAAAAACCCTAAATCCTTAGGGCTGTTCTGGAATCCTCTGGACTGTGGGAGAAGGGACTTGGAATCAGATTTGATTTGATACAGAAAAGAGTTATTTTATTGTCTTCCAGTTTTATAATTAAGTAAAGTTCATCCTAACTCCAGAAGGAAATAAGTGAATAATATTTCACTTGTGAATTGTGCAAACACACCTAAATCTTCAATTGCAGTTGCTTGAGATAAATATCCCTGGAGGTCAGCCTCCTGGGGCAGAAGGCAGGGTGAAGAATGCCTCAGTGTGGATCTGGAGGGCAAGCAAGACATATCTAGCAAACTGGTTTAGAGAACTTTAAGGCCACAGTGGGGACTCTTGCATTATCTTCTTGTTGGAAGATGACAGCTGAGATGACAAAAAGATGACAATAGTTGACATTTCTCATGGAAATCCTTAATTTCTCTTGAAGAGTTTAGAGAAGTGAAGTTTGGGACATTTATCTCAAGCAACTGCAATTAAAGGGGAAGAGGAACCAGTATTATTGGATGTCAACTTCCTGATTATTTGCTCCTGTTGGCAAGTGCAGCAAAAAAGGAGGAACAGTATTATCAGATGGCAACTTCCTGATTATTTGCTCCTGTTGGCAAGTGAAGCAAAAGAAATACTGTAGTTCTTCAGAATGCTTGAGTAATGACATTCTCAAGATCTCATGAATACAAACAATACAAACTCCAAAATTAACAAATAGGCTCGGCGCCTGTGGCTCAAGCAGCTAAAGCACCAGCCATGTACACCTGAGCTGGCAGGTTCAAATCCAGCCCAGGCCCACCAAATAACAATGATGGCTGCAACCAAAAAACGGCTGGGTGTTTTGGCAGGTGCCTATAGTCCTAGCTACTTGGGAGGCGGAGGCAAGAGACTCGCTTGAGCCCAGGAATTGGAGATTGCTGTGAGCTGTGATGCCACAGCACTCTATCCAGGGTGACAGCTTTTGGCTCTGTCACAAAAAAAAAAAAAAAAAAAAAGACTTGGGTCTAGTGTGGATTCTGCCACTCTTTACCCAGGGAGGGAAGGTTCTTCTTTGAATCTCTAGTCTTCATCTGTAAATTGGGGATATTACAGCAGAATCAAATGCGACAGCTGTATGCGAGCACCTTGAACAGCTAATGTACTATAAAAAATGACAGAAGTGATTTAGTGTTGTGTACGTGGTTTTAATAGTGAGGTTAAAAATACCTCGATCTTTGTACATAACTTTAAAAACACAGAATGGTAAAATTTTGTGCAGGTCAACATATTGGCTATTTATTGGTACTTCATGAGGCGGAGCAGGGTCATCACGTGTCATTTGCTGCTCAGCTGGGACTAGGACTAAAGCATTTTCCAAATCCAAAGCCTTCTGCTCTAACGTAGCCTCCCAGACCTGTATCCCGCGGCCACCACAAACCACGCTGAGTGGTGTCGTGGTTAAGAGTCTGAGCTCTGGGCAGCACCTGTGGCTCATCGAGTAGGGCACCGGCCCCATATACTGAGGGTGGTGGGTTCAAACCTGGCCTCGGCCAAACTGCAACAAAAAAATAGCTGGGCATTGTGGCGGGCGCCTGTGGTCCCAGCTACTCAGGAGGCTGAGGCAGGAGAATCGCCTAAGCCCAAGAGTTGGAGGTTGCTATGAGCTGTGACGCCATGGCACTCTACTGAGGGCAATAAAGTGAGATTCTGTCTCTAAAAAAAAAAGAAAAAAAAGAGTTGAGCTCTGAGCCAGCCTACCTGGGCCTAAATCCCAGCTCTTCCGCTTACCAGCTGCGTAATTTTGGGCAACTTCCTTAACCTGTCTGGCCACAATTCCTCATTTATAAAATGTATGTAATACTATTTTACCAGCCTCACGGGACTGTGGCGAGGATTAGATCATTCAGCTCATGGCTTTGAGCAGAAGTGCAGTATCCTCTCTCATACTCGTTATCCCTCTGTGTCCTCCCTTGTCCTTTCCTGGAACGTACAGGACCCAGACATGTGGAAAGCAGGCACCCGGGCAGCCCCGTCAGTCGGCTGAGTGAGGTCTTCCAGTCCATTCTCTCAGGCCCCAAGACCAGAGATGAGCCGGTGGCCTGGAATTCACCCTTCTCTTTCGGCTGGGTGCTTTCTTCATGACCACATCTGCACAAAATCAGAAAAAAGATAACTCAGGTGAAAGGGGCAACTCAGACCAAAGGTTGTAAAACGTGTAAAACTATTGCTTTCGTGTTGGAGATATGCCCGGTACTGAATTACGTGTATTTACACTAATAAAGTTTCACTGAACATACTTGCACATGGCTTTTTCTTTATCTGTAGTTATCTTTTATACCTGACTACAGCTAAAATGTCCAAAGGCAGAAATCTCAATAACTACTTTTGTCTTGAACAACACTAGCCTACAGTGACCTTACTCAATGCAATCTGGGTTCACAGCAGCCACCTGATGAAGTTGGTGAGCCGAGTGGGGGAGGGGGCGCAAAGAATTTAACAGGCTCGGTTATGAGTCTTGTGAGGTGGCCTCTCAGTTGAAAGCATTGCGTGACTTTATAAAGCAATGCAGTAATGCCAGTTCCCTTGGACCTACAGAGTATATGTGAACACCCATGCCAGTGTTCACTACACAGTCCTTTAGCTTTGGATTAAACTTCCAGCATCTGTTTCAGGTGTCATAGGAGTATTTGAATGTATAATAAGGGGGCTACCTGTTATTGGAAAAACCTCCTACAAATATCACAGGCAGTGCCCCATTTGTAGGGAGAGTTGACCTTATGTTGAGTTCACTTTAACCAAAGAGTGACAAGAGTTACATATAGCCACATTTCAGTTTTTCTTGTGGTGCATTGTGTTGAGTTTGTTGGTCCTGTGGTTTTTCTCTGCTAACCACCTCACTACTTGAACTGCTTTTTGTTTTCTCTAGCTTTGGATTTGTAACAGAAAATGCAGATTAATTTTTTTTTTAATTGAAACAATAAAAAAAAACCTTAAAATATTGGCTAGCAAATTGGAGAAAAATCATCTCCACATAAGACGTTCCCTAGGGTCCAAGAAGTGATGGTCAGTCTCCCTCTGTTATTGCTATAACACCTGCCACCACCTTTTCCACATTAACACGACAAGCCTGCAGTTGAGACTGGCCTTATTCTATGGCTGCTGGCAGGTGGTTACTTGAGTTTCAAAAGGACTGTAGGCCTTCAGCTAATTCACTAAGTCATAAAACAACAGCCCTTAAACAGCACTTAAATTTTAGGAAGAAAACTCTTTATGAGTTTGCCCTTAACCAGTAAAGGATTTTCAAAACTTTAAGAAAAAGATGAACCCATCTATGCTGAGAACCCCGAGCACAGGCTGTGTGTCTCTGTCAGGGTCACGGCAGCAGGTGCACAGCCTTAAACTTGCCAGCCTCCTCCCATGTCCTCAGTGACAGATCCACAGGCTGGTGCCGGCCACAGCAGTTTGCAAGCTCCAGTTAAAGGGGATTTTCCTGTCTGCTCTGATCCCGTCCTGAGTTTGAGGGGAGACAATCAGGCTCCTTGCTGCACAGTGCCCCGTCCTGAAGCTCAGCAGTCTGTGGATTCCTTATGGATGGTCTGAGGAATGGAATTCCAAGTTTCTTTCCTTGGTTTGCTGATAGAGACTGCTGGAAAGACTTAAGGAAAATACAGGTGTGGTCCCGTCGGAACACTTGCATGCCCGGTCTGTGCGGGACCCTGGCATCTCTGTGTAGAGAGGATGGGGGTAGCTCAGCTGCTCTGTGGGGGGAATCCAGGCTGCTCTCTGCCACTTCCCCAGGAGAGAGAAGTTCTGAATCCAGTCCCCTCAGAGCAGCACCAATGAAGGAACTACATGTTTCGAACAGAAAGAAAAGAGGCAGTGTATGAACCAGATTTATGGGACAGTTAAGAGATACAGAACGCGCTGCGAGTCAGCCTCATCGTGTGACTTGTGTTAGAGAACAGATGTGGCCCTGTTAAACTGGGTTAAACAGAGCACGTTTGCTTTATGTCCCCCCCACATATAGATTATATTGTTATCTGGAAAAGATACGAATACAGAGAAATCCAGGCAGCAATATAACATACCTATTTACCTGCCATTCAGAATTCATAATTTTGAATCAAATCATATTTGCTTCAGATCTTTTTAAAAGATAAAATAGGTATAGATAAAGTTCATCTTCTTTTTCAAGCACCCCCGTGGTCCCTTTCCCATGTCAGCCTCCCTAGAGGAAACCACCGCGGGGATTTGTTACGTATTCTTGCAGTCTGCATTTTCATGCTTTTATGGTACTTGCGTACGTACATCTGTAGTCGTGGGTGTGCGGGGCTTAACACCTGTGAAAGTGGAATTGTGTGTGTGTGTTGCTGTTTCTTGCCTCTGTTGATGGGCAGTGTAATGAATGGGTCCAGTCTGTTCAGGTATGTTGTGATTACTGGCATATTTGGACTTTTTCTGATGACTTATTTTGTGTTTTCTGTTTATCATGTGTTTTTCTTTGTTTTTGTTCTTTTCTTCCCTGTCTTTTATGGGCAAAATGTGCTTTGTTCCATTATTTCTCATTTGTAAGTTTATAGATCTTATTTCTGCTCTTAAATTTTTTTTTCCACTCTTAATATTTTTAATGGTAACCTTTCAATTTCATTTTAAGAAAGTATAAAGTAATTACTTTTTAGCTGTGTCATCCTCCAGAATAAAATCAGGACCCTCGTATGCTTAACTTACATATCCATCCCACTCCCATCTCTGGGGTTGTTTCTGTCTAGACCTGTGCTTTCCAAATGGTTGTCATTACCTGGGGGAGGTTACTAAGCACTTAAAAAAAAAGAGGAGAACATTGTTTTTTTACTTATTTAGTTGTAATCAACCTAAGTCTAAAAACTGATACTACATTTAATTATTGTGAAATTTGAAATATGTTTGCAGCAGCCTGGGTGAAACTACTATAAATTTTATGAATTCTAAATATAGCTCCTGATAAAAATTTAGCACTTAGAAGGATATATCCTGTAAATATAAAATAAGTGCCAGATTTTAAAGATGTAGTACAAAGAAGTTTGTGAAATAATTCATTTGTACATTAATTACATGTTGAAATGATAAAGTTTTAGACATAGTCAGTTAAATACTAACATTTATTTTCACCTGTTTCTTTATGCTTTGTAATGTGACTATTAGAAAATCTAAAATTATAAATGCTATATTTCTATAGGACAGCACTAGTCTAGGATTTCTGCTGAAACTTTCTTGAACATGAGAACATAGGTAATATTTACAAGTAATAGTTAGACTTTTTAGCCGGGCGTTGTGGCGGGCGCCTGTGGTCCCATCAACTCGGGAGGCTGAGGCAAGGGAATCGCCGAAGCCCGAGAGCTGGAGGTGGCTGTGAGCTGTGACACCACAGCACTCTGCCAAGGGTGACAAAGTGAGACTCTGTCTCTAAAAAAAAAAAGGTTAATTAGATTTTTAAAATATTTCATATATTCCTTCTGATACACGTTACTTCCATCTAGACTCATTTTGCTTATTGCTAAAGTTGATCCTTTAGTAAGAAATCCTTGTTTGAAAAAAGGCTTTGTTGGAGGGGAACGCTCTTGGTGTTTGTGCTCTGAAATGGCCATGTTTTGCTGTCACTGGGCAAAACAATTGCCAATTTTTTGCCCATTGACAGCTGGGTGTAGGTCCGAGGCCAACAATTTTCCTCTGCTCCTTGGGCAGTACGCCATAATTTTTTACGTGTGTAGTTGCTGGTAGAGAGGTAATTCTTTACAAATTACCTTTAACCTGATAGCTGTTAGGTCTTTGCTCATTTTCCTTGATGTTGTAGTATGTCTTGTACCATCCAGTTCGTTCAGCATTCAGTCCGGAGACTCAAGACTTCGATCTGGGGCCTCCCCGGCTTTGCTCTTGGCCTTGTTCCTGGACGCCGAGCTCTCTGCTTCTAAAGCGTCTGTCGGAAGGGTGAGGCGCTTCTCAGGCACCGCGTCTCCCGGCCGCTCTTCCGTTCATCTCCTCATTGCTCTGTGTTGCATTCTGGGCTAATTCCTACGCAGTCTGCGCCAGTTCATCATTTCTGCTCCTGACCAGAGTTTAGCCATGTTTTGAGATCTTTATTTCAATGAGCCGCTCTTGTTTTCATAATTTGTAATCTAAAAAAAAAAAATTATTTATTTTGTCTTCAAAACTTATTTTTTATACATCAAAGACATTTTAACATGAAACGTATCAGACATACATAATATCATACATTGTAAGCCTTAAAATGTGAGGTTTCAATAAGAATGATAAAGTGAACCAGTGTCCTCCCATCCGGCTGCAGAAATACAACACCCAGAACTCTCGTTTCCCCCAGGTCACCCCCCTCCCATCCACAGGGAACCTCTAGTGTGATTTTATAGTTATCATCTCTTTGCTTTTCTTTATAGATTTCCCACTGACATGCATTTTTGAACTTTATTTAGAATCTTGCCCTGGTTTCCCCCCGGTCGGCGTTGAGTAGCCGTAGTTCACACTGCCAAATATTCACCGCTGCATATTATTCTATACCACAGAGTATTTATCTTCTTCATGATGGATATTTGGGTTTCTTCTAGTTTGTAATTAATTTTAGCTGAGTACTCTTTCTCGCCATCCATTTATTCTTATATTTTCTGTGTCCTTGAGTTTTTAGTGTGTCTCTAGGCAGTAGCATAATGCCATATGAGTGTTAGCTGCCTATGTTGTTATTTCTATGCCTTAAAATCTGATCGAGCAAGCTTTCCTTCCTGTCCTCCTCCACTTTGTTTTTATTTTTTGAGAGAGAGCCTCAAGCTGTCGCCCTGGGTAGAGTGCTGTGGCATCACAGCTCACAGCAATCTTTGACTCCTGGGCAGAAGCGATTCTCCTGCCTCTGCCTCCAAGTAGCTGGGACTACAGGTGCCTGCCACAACGCCTGGCCATTTTTTGGTTGCAGCCGTCATTGTTTGGCAGGCCTTAGCTGGATCAAACCTGCCAGCTCAGGTGTATGTGGCTGGCACCTTAGCTGCTTGAACCGCAGGTGCCGAGCCCCCACTTTTTTTTGTTTCAGGGGTATAAAAAGTTACCGGTAACAAAGTTTATGGCTAGTGTGGGATGGGAGAGAATACAGGAGTGACCCCACATACTGCCCTAAAAAGGCACAAAACCTAACAACAAAAAGCGAAGTCACCTCCTGGAGAGAACAAGTAAGGGGTCTTGCCAGCATCAGCCTTAACGCTCGGTGTGAGGAAAAAAGGCTTCCTGGTTTCCATCCTAATGTGCATCCACACTCCGCACCACCTGTATCCCGAAAAACCATAAGCCCGGATTCAGACGGCGAATAAATAAAATAGTTGTCCTGATAGACCTTGACACGTCCATCAGCCATCAAGGATGCCCCACCCTTCATCCCAGGGAGATAGCCCTCCCATTTAGGGGGCAGACCCAAGGGTCTACTGTGACAGTTTCTCTGTAGATCTTCAGGCCCTGGAGCAAATATCTAAGCTGCCTTCTGGGACGAGCTTAGATCCCTCCAGAGTCAATCAGCCTACTTTGCTCCAGTGCCCATCACGGTCACGATGGGAGTTTTACCAACCCATCAAAGATGGCGCCTGATGACATGGTTATTTGATAATGACTGATTCCTGCACCTGTTCTCATATCTTTCAACTGGTGTGCCGTGAGAGGATCTGAAAAATTTGTGAAGATCATAAATTAAATTATTTTCAAAAGAAGTTCAAAGCACAGTAAGTATATTATTTTTTTACTTTTTTCTTGATACAGAGTCTCACTCTGCAGCCCTGGGTGGAGTGCCCTCGGGTCATAGCTCCCAGCAGCCTGCTCATACTCCTGAGCTCAAGCAATTTCTTGCCTCAACCTCCTGAGTAGTTGGGCTACAGGCACCCGCCACTACTCCCATCTAGTTTTTTTCTATTTTTAATAGAACTGAGGTCTCCTTCCTGCTCAGGTTGGTTTTGAGCTCCTGAGTTCAAGCATTCCGCCTGCCTCAGCCTCCCAGAGCACTGGGATTCCAGGCAGGAACCCCTGTGCCCAGCCTTTTTGGGCTTCTGTTTTCCTCTTTCTATCACACCCCCCTTCCTGTCTCCATCCTACAACTCAGTGTTAATGTTGGAGCAGGTCGTGTGATGGAACAGACCTGTCCAGAATGATACACCTGTTACTCTGTGCAGCAAAGGCAGGAGATAGGCTAGATGTTAAGGCTCTGTGAAGTCCAATCTCATATTTTAAAATTCAGAAGACTCCATAGGTCTTATATCTTGTTTATTGCATGATATCTGTATAACAGTTTTGCTTGTGAAAAGCTTTCTCCAACATCTCACATGATCGTTAAGTGTGACCTTTTGAGTTAGCTGTCATCCTCATCTGTCCTTCAGGCTGAGGAGACTGAGCCACTGCGATCAGCTCACAGCCCCAGAGCGTAGGGCCCCCAGGGAGATAGCCAAGCTCCAAGCCAGGGGTCGTGAGCCCACCACCGATCCCAGGGGGAAAATTGGCTGTTCCTGACCTTAAATGCATTGTGTCCGTCTTAGTAGAAACCAGTTTGGCCTAGACTCATAGCTCTTCACATCTGGAGTCCTGCGTGCCTCCTTAAGGCATTCATGTTTTCAGTACACCTGCTTTTTTACTACGGTGTCTTTCCAAATTTCTCTTCTTGAATAATATGGGTCCAACTGAACCGTTAGGCCAGTGTCTAGAGATCCGCCTCTGACACCCATGGCCTGTCACCAGCGCATGGCAGAGAAGAATAGGAGAATAACGCCCGCAGCTCCCTTCACAGCTGTGTGGCCGCTTCAGCCGCCTGTCGGTAGGTGGACAGTGGCCAGACTGGATCTACTGAGTGAGCCGAGGGAAGTGGGTGCCAGCCCAGCTTTTCCAGGCAGCACACGGGCTGCTGTGCAGTGGGAAGGCTGAGTTTGGAGCCGTGGAAGTCAGCAAAGCCAGAGGCCCAGCTCGGAGTGGCCGTCGTCGTCTGCCCAGACCATTTCATGATCTAAGTTTTTTCAGTTTACTGTTATTTTATATGGACTTCTCATGTATTCACATAGCCTCACTTTTTAATTTCATAGTTCTATTCTATTCATAGTTACGCAGTTTACTCCGACGTTTCTCTGTCCTTTGTTTCCAGTCCTTATCTTAAACATTATTATTGTTACTAAATTTTAGGCCTTTTTAATTCTGTAAAGGCAAAAAGTGGAAACCTAATAAACACATGTATATGTAAAAATAAAATAGAAAAACTCAGGCAACCACTGCACTCTACCCAGGGTGACAGAGTGAGACTCTGTCTCAAAAAAAGAAAATAATGTTCCCTTCTCATCACATCCATGCCAGCATCTGCAATTTTGAGACTTCATGATGAGGGCCATTCTCACTGGAGTTAGATGGTGTCTCAGGGTGGTTTTGATTTGCATTTCTCTAATAATTAGAGACGATGAGCAGTTTATCATATGTTTGTTAGCCACTCATCTGTCTTCTTTAGAGAAGGTTCTATTCACCTCTCTTGCCCAGTGATCTAAGGGATTGTCGGCTCTTTTTATGTTTATTAGTTTGAGTTCTCGGTAGACCCCAGTTACCATGCTTTGGTCTGATTCAAAATATGCAAATATCCTTTCCCAATGTGTAAGCTGTCTGCTTGCTTTGATTGTTGTTGCCTTAGCTGTATAGATGCTTTTCAGTTTCATTAAGTCCCATTTGTTTATTGTTGTTGTTGTTGTTGCAATTATCATGAAAGTCTTCCTCATAAAGTCTTCCCCAGGCCAATAGCTTCCAATGTTTTCCCTAGACTTTTTTTGAGACTTTAAATTGTTTCTTACCTTAGATTTAGGTCATTTATCCATCTTGAATCAGTTGTTGTGAGTGGAGAAAGGTGCAGGTCCACTTTCAACATGTGGACCTAAGAAGACTTTTAATGACAGTAAGCAACATTTATAAAGTTTTCTCCCTGTTTCTCCCTATTTTTTGTAAGTGTCAAAAAAATTTGTATTTACAGAAAAATTAGATTGAAAAAGAGCAGAATGTACTGCTCCATTATAAAAACAAGCAGTCATTTCTATTTCTTGACATACATAAGGAGAACATAATGATTTGCTCAATAGGGAGGTGAATTTCTAGGTATCAAATATTCTGATGGAAGGATCTAGTCAAAAAGTACAATAGAGATTCAGATAAAGGCTACATTAAAATATTAAAACCTGGCTCAGCCCCTGTAGTTCAAGCAGCTAAGGCACCAGCCACGTACACCAGAGCCGGCGGGTTCGAATCCAGCCCAGGCCTACCAAACAATAATGACAACTACAACCAAAAAATAGCTGAGCATTGTGGTGGGCACCTGTGGTCCCAGCTACTTGGGAGGCTGCGGCTAAGGCAAGAGAATCACTTAAGCCCAGGAGTTAGAGATTGCTGTGAGCTGCGATGCCACAGCACTCTGTCCAGGGCAACAGCTTGAGGCTCTGCCTCAAAAAAATAAATAAATAAAAATAAAATAAAATGTTAAAACCTGCCATATACTTGTAAGAGGAAAAGTATAAGGTAACATCTGGTGGCATTTATTTCTGGTGAGGTCACATTTGATCTATACTCTAACATATGACTTTTATACTTTTTTGGTATTTTCTGGGATTCTTACCATATGAATATTTTTATTATTTAGGCATATGATAATCTAAAATGATAATTTAGTTATGAATAAAACAGAACTCATGAGTATAAGATGTATTGCACTAAATGATACTGGGGATTATTTGGGTTCTTTGGTTTAAACCAGAGCATACATTTAAATTAAATTGTGTAGTAGGTATTACTACTTAACTTTCAGGGTATAGGATAGGCAAACATGGTACAAGAGAGACAAATTTATCTTTAAAACCTTGCCCTTCATTGACCATTTACAGTTTCCTATGAATTCCCACAATTCTTGACAGTGTTAGCAACTATCGGGTGGTTATTTTTTATTTGTTTGTTTTTTTGAGACAGAGCCTCGAGCTGTCACCCTGGGTAGAGTGCTGTGGCATCACAGCTCACAGTAACCTCCAACTCCTGGGCTCAAGAGATTCTCCTGCCTCTGCCTCCCAAGTAGCTAGGACTACTGGCACCTGTCACAACGCCTGACTATTTTTTGGTTGCAGCCATCATTGTTGTTTGGTGAGCCCAGACTGGATTCGAACCCACCAGCTCAGGTATATGTGGCTGGCACCTTAGCCGCTTGAGCCACAGGCAATGAGCCAACTATCTGGTGTTTTACATTGGCTTTTCATTATACCTATCTATACGTGTGCCTCCGTGAACATGTATATGTATGTCATCTTTCCTTGAAGATAATGATCAGACCCTATAAGTCTATGTGGTCTCCATATTTCAGCACAATACCTTATCATAAAATGTTCATGAAATATGTATTGATTTATAATATAACCTTAATTAAGTATAAGTTGTATAATTATGTATATCATACAGTTAGCTGACCTAGAAACATAATACGAATCCTAAAATACAAATACTCGTATTCAAAATACGAATATTAAAATACTAAAAAAAAAAAATTCTTGGGTACTTTGTTGAATGAAATATATCCTTGCCCCTCTGAAGATTTTATAAAAAAGGATTTATATGTTAGAGAAAACACACCTTTTTTTTAATTGGCCCTAAAATATCAGATATTTAAATTTAACATTGTAATACCTAATAACTTAGCCCCAGGATCATATGAAGATAATTCTGTCAACCTTCCCAGCTGTAAAAATAAAAGCAGTTGGTGAGTCAGAATTGCCTGAATTTTCTACAATTTATTCTACAGGTTTACTAGTCACCCCTATCTGTTTGTAGTAGTTCTTTGAGGAAATAACAATGAAATGTTCTATGTCTGTCTTTACTTCTTCTTTCTAGGTTCAAAGAAAAAGTCTCCCAGTGTTATCAAAGACTAGATCCTATATCTGGGATTTCTACCCAACCTCTTTAGAAACTAATTCTTTCAAGTACATCTTTTTAATCATTCTGCCATTGCCTTCTTCTTTCTGAACTTCAAACATACATAGTTCTTTCTCTCTTTTTTTTTTTTTTTGAAAAAAAATAATTTGACCTGCTAACCAGGCCCTAACTTGCTGCATTAATTCAAACCTTTTCTTGCATAAATTTCTTCACTCTCTGGTCTCCATTTGGCCACCATTCGCTCCTTATCTCCCTTATCTGCAATCTATACAGTTGTACAGTTGTATATAGACATACAGGTTGTCATTTATATAATGGTATCCCAGAAATGTTCAGGACAAAACCTGCACCAGTGTTCATGGCGGTGGGGTTCACTTTGTACCACCTGCCTTTGTTCCCTTTTTCTTTCCCCATCCTTGCCACATTTCAAATTACACTATACGTAGTTTCAAAGTTAACGTCCCTAAAATATTTTCAAATATTTCTTGACTTGGATAAAGTCTAAAAATTAAACTGGTTTTGATACATAACATCTTTCCACCTCATTCCTACACTTTCAAAGAGAGCCTCCAGTATAGTCACACTCATCTTCCAAACAGAATTTTCACATTGTCATCACTGCATCACTGGGATGGGCCATTTTCCAGTTTGAAACATTCCACTCTCTCCTCCACCTATGCAATTTCTACATATCCTTCAAAGTGCAGTTTGAACCTTAGATTTCTGTAAAGCTTTGTTGACTACCTGAATCCACAAGAATTTCTCAATCCCCTCTCTGATCCCTATATTATGTATCTGACACTTTTGTACCGACTTTTTATTATGTTTTGTTTATGTATATGAAGGTGTATATTCTCTGCTCTGTCTTCCTGTGTAGTTTAAGCTTCTAGAAGTCAAAAACAAGATATTATAACTCTATATTCTCCAAATTAAACAACACAAAATTTTACATACAGTGATAAGTTGATAATAACCTGATTAGTGAAAGTTGATAATAACCTGATTTTCAGTAATTGGCAAACTATCAATTTACAAAAACATCAATAGATAAACTGATTTTAAGTAATTTTTGTTAGCATACCTACCATAATCACAGTTTTATTCTGGCTTTTTATCTTATAGTCAAATCTGTTTATTTAAAAGGGAGTTTGTTCATTTGATGGGGGTGAGGGTTGGGCGTGTGTGGGTTCTTCTATGCTCATGCTCATACTTCAAGTTACATATCTATGTTGACTATTCCAAAGTTGGCATTAAGGAAATGTTAGTAGTTGTATTACTACTAATACTATTAAAACTAATAGTAATAAAAATAATTTGGAAACATACTCCTTCTAAATGTTCCTTGTACAGTGTCATGCTATTCATATTGTTTCTGAAAAGCCCTTCAGTGAAGCACCAGTTGGGAATTTATAAATTGTATTAATGAAAATAGCCGTGTTTGGGGACTTTCTTTCAGAAGTTATTTCGTCAAATATTAGCACTTTCCAAAGAAATATATTCAAATATTTATGAGATAAGGGGAGTTAACTGGAAAAAATAACATACATTACTTATTAAAAATAACAGGAATACTTACAATAACTTCATGTAAAAGAAGAAAAATCCATGAAGTTTTGTCTGTCACCCTTTTTCTTCCAAATGGAACTGATTTAAACAGTACTATTCTAATTCTGTTAGAAAAATTACATAAACAGAATATTCTGTAAGCTTCTCTTACAATTGCCTAAGAAATTTATTGAGAATAAATCCCATAATGGACTCATAAAACCAGGGCTAAAAAAATCTGGGACTTAAAATTATTACTTTAATTTTATACCCAAATATTAGCTTGCTTTTTAACATTAAAAAATGACAATAGAAAACCAGAGAACAAAATATTTTCAGTTAGATAAAGGCCTATTAAAAGTTAATAAGTTTCAGAATAAAGATATGTGCTCTCACTATCACAGGGTATAGCGAAAAGATCATGAAATATTTGAAGTTTTGAGTCAGACTGATTTGGGAAGCTCTGCTACCAACCAAGATATGTGACATTAAACCAGTTGCTTAATCTCCTGAGTCTCAGTTATTTTATCTATAGAATCTGAAAGTCATAGGGCATATAGGACTAAAAAACTATTAGTTTTTTTCTAGCTTTATTCTATTCCTTTTTCAGCAAAATATAAATTATCTTGTACAAAATAACCACCTTTTTGGAGTGCTAAATTCTGTTGAAAAGAAAATTTATGATTAAGCCAAAACATATATTCTCTAACTATACATTTTAACTATAAGGAAAACCATGTTGCAGGCAAAAACCCTTTCCTTTGCTTTGTGTGGGCAGGTATGCAGCCTTGAACAAGTTGCTTAATCTACCTGAGGCTCACTTACATCATCTATGAAAATTAAGGTAACCCTCTCTCAGCCCTCTCAATCACCAAAATGTGGAAATATAGTGCTAGAAAAAAAAGTACTTTTTCTCCTTGCTTCATTCTTTCTCTATCTTCTTCCTTCCTGCTTTCTTCCCTTTCTGTGACCCAAAGGCATACCACCATGCTAATAAACTCAATACGTTCTCAGAATGGAAAATTAACTAATTTTGCATTCTGTACACACATCATTGAGTGCCTTTACTGTAGTCTTATAATTAAAAAAATTTTTGGAACCAGAAAAAAAACATATAGCCAAGGCTATACTTAGTATAAAAACCAAGCCACAGGCATCACCCTACCAGACTTCAGGCTGGATTACAAGTCTAAGTAATCTAAACAGCATAGCATTGACACAAAAATAGAGACATAGACATATGGAACAAAATAGAAAACCAAAAGATGAAACTAGTCTCTGCTTCCCATCTGATCTTTGATAAACCAAACAAAAGCTTACAGTGGGGAAAAGAATCCCTATTCAACACATGTGCTGGGAGAACTGGATAACCACATGTAACCACGTGACCCACACCTTTCACCAATTACAAAAATTGACTCAAGATGGATAAAAGATTTAAATCTAAGACATAAAATGATAAAAATCTTAGAATAAAGTGTGGGGAAAACTCTTCATGATGTTGGACTGGGGAAAGAGTTTATGACAAAGACTTTAGCAGCCGTGACAACAAAAACAAAAATAAACAAATGGGACTTAATTAAGCTGATAAGCTTAGCAAAGGACACAACAAGTAAAGCAAAAAGACAAACTTCAGAATAGGAAAAGATATTTTAGGGTATTATCTGACAAAGGGTTGATAACTAGAATCTACCAGAGACCTCAAATTAATTAACAACAACAAAAGAGTAAACAATCTCATCTGCCACTGGCCAAGAGATATGAACAGAACCTTCTCTGAAGAAGACAGACAAATGGCTAACAAACATTTGAAAAAATCTCATCATCCATGATCATCAGAGAAATGCAAATCAAACCACCCTGAGACCATTAATCCCAGTAAGAATAGCCCACATCACAAAGTCTCAAAGCTGCAGATACTGGTGTGGATGTGGAGAGAGGAGAACACTTTTACACTGTTGGTGGGATTGCAAACTTATACAGCCTTTTTGGAAGGAAGTGTGTAGAATCCTCCTAGAAAAATTAAACCTTCCATTTGATCCTGCAATCCCATTACTAGCTAGAAGAAAAAAAATCATTTCATCATAAGGACATTTGCACTAGACTGTTTATTGCAGCTCAATTTACAATCACCAAAATGTGGAAACAACCTAAATGCTCACCAACCCGGGAAAGGATTAACAAGTGTGGTGTTAATCCATTCCGCACTATGGTATCCACACTATGAAATACTATCCAGCCACTAAAAAAGATGGAGACTTTATTATTTACCTGGATAGAATATGACCTCATTCTTCTTAGTAAAGCATCACAAGAATAGAGAAGCAAGAATCCAATGTACTCAATTCTAATAAGAAGACAGTAGACAATCTAACACACACTCACATAAGAAAAAACTGAAATCAATTCAAGGTGGGGGGCAGGACAACAAGGTAGGAAGAGAGGAGGAGGAAGGTGGGGATTGGGCTCCCACTTAATCAGCACAATATTAGGGTGTATAGCACACCTCTTGGGGGGAATGCAATTATAAAAGGGACTTTACATAACACAAACAAACATTGTAACCTAATTCTTTGTACCCTCAATTAACCTGAAACAATAAAAAAATTAATTTCAAAAGTTTCTAGCTAAACTGACATCAGTTAAAATAGGGATGGCTATTTAAACAGATTACTTTCATTTATATCTAATATGGACAAATAACAGCTTGCATTTATATTAAAACAGATTTTAAAGAATAAGTTTCAAACCAGGTCATAGGATAGCACAGAGGAAAACATCATGCAATTTTCAAAGGTGACATGGAGATAAAAAAAATTTAATTTTGAGCATCATAAATTTATAGTTCTTTAGAATTTAAAATAGTTTATTTACAGAGTGAATGGTTTATTTGTACAGTAAGATTTAACTTACTGTATACCAACTTTATGCCAGGTACTAGATATTATAAGATGAATAAGACCTGGCCATTTAGTTCAAGAATCTTATAGATTAAGAAAGGATTGACATGTAAATAAACAATTTCCTTTTAAAGTTCGTGTGCAATAACATACCAGCATGAGAGGTACTACACAGGAGGAGGTAGTTAACTTTCCCTGAAGTGGGTTGCTGTACAGAAGGTTGCTTAATTTGAGGTTTAAAAGACAAATCTGCTAGTAACCAACCATTAAAGCTGGCAAGGAGGTAATATATCATCCTTATTTCAGACATAAAGAAGCTACCAGAGTTAAGGGACTTTCACAAGGTTACAGAGCTTAAACCAGGCCTCAAATCAAGTGTGACAACTCCAAAACCAGTGCTCTTTCCAGGAGTATCAAGCACTCAGTCCAATGTCTCTGAACAATTCTTTTTCTATTTTCCAGTCAATTTAATATAATTTTCCATTCAACAATATAAATAGGCTGCATATTTTATTCTTGGATTCGTTAATGAAGGAGATGATAAAATTGTCATGTATAATGTCAACAAAACATTGTAAATAAGTTCATTCTCATAGAATGAATGTTCACTTCATCTTGACTTCATGCAGAAAATTCTCTCAAAGATGTATAATTATAAAATATATAATAAATGCTTATGTCCTTTAGGAAAACAGTCTTTATGAAAACAATGGCTAGGGTGAATAAATCACCCTTGTTAAAAGAACAATTTAAAATACTTAGAATTTCAAATGTATTGATTTGAATATTATTCTTGATCTGCTTAGAGGAAGCTTTTCCTTAATAAAGAATTCCTGTTATTCTCCTTTAACCAACACCTAATCGCTTCTCAGCCTTTAGGCTAAGATCAAGTGTAACCAACACCTATATATGAACACTGGCCATTTAAGTGTAGTAATAGCCCAACAGACTCACAACAATCTGCTTTATAATAAAAATCCAGTGCTTTGCAAACTGGAGGAACTTTTTCCCACCTTGAAATACTGTTTGGTAAAACAATAAATTATAAACCTAAGACATTGTAGTTTTTTCAATATTTAACAGAGCTACTTCATTTCCTGTGTATTGTTTTCTGTTCTATGAATATAATTTCTATTCTCTTTCTATTTGAATTATTTTACAAGAAAGCATATAAAAATAAGAATGTGATATGATTATAATATTTCCTATGCTAAGGTAATTTAACATTCCTATACTTGAAATAGAATCGTTGTTTCCTTTCAAATGTAAGCTATGACTATTAAGGTTGAATTTATGAGTCATAAAAGTCTCTGAACAAAAGTTATGGCTATTTGTGTGGTATCTCCTACTTTTTGAACTTGCCCTCGCTTAGACAATGTGTGCCCTTCTTCAAATTATTATTCGGAGCCATTAGTCAAGGTCAGAAAGAATGAATCAAGGAAAACTTGATTTTCTCGGAACTCTTTTGAAATACAAAGTTCTTATTTTCTTGGCTGGGCACAGTGGCTCCTGCCAGTAATCCTAGCACTCTGGGAGGCTGAGGTAGGTGGATCATTTGAGCTCAGGTGTTGGAGACCAGCCTGAGCAAGAGTGAGACCCCATCTCTACTCAACATAGAAAAATTAGCCGGGTGTGGTGGCAGGTGCCTATAGTCCCAGCTTTATTCAAGAGGCTGAGGCAAGAGGCTTGCTCAAGCCTATGAGTTTAAGGTTGTTGTGAGCTATGGTGCGAGGGCACTCTAGCCTGGGGCAACAGAGACTGTCTCAAAAAAAAATTTTTTTTTATCTTCTCTGTGTATAATTACATTGAGAGTATCATATGGTACAATGTGGTATGATATGAACACCGTACTGAGATACACAACTGCAAAGATTCCTGCTACTCTGTTAAATGATGTTATTATATGCTCCCTTTTCTTTTACCATTGACTTTCTCTCTTTTTACAAAATAAAAATTATTTAAAAGTTTGTGACAGTGTTGAATTTATTCATAGTTAGGGAGAGACTTAATCCTCATAACTATAAGCCCCTATTTTATCAAATATTTTAAACTGTGAGAATATTAATGCTATTTTATGTATCTATATACCATGGACACTTACATTTACAAGTAAAGACAATAATGACATGGAAAATACTATCATTACCATGAATATAACACATATAGAAAACAGTGCATATGCAAGTTTACAAGGGCTGTCCAAAAAATGTGAGTCATGCACTCTGAAAAAAATAAGAAAAACAATGTTTTTTGTCTTCTTTCCAAATATAAGCTATGACTAGTAAGACTGAATTTATAAGCCCTTAGTTTTTTTTAAGTTTTTATTTTTTAAATTTCAGTTTATTGTGAGGATTTTTAAACAAAGGTATGAACATTTGGATAGCATCTCTTACTTTTTGAACTTACCCCTATTTATACAATGTGTGTCCTTCTTCAAGTTATTATTTGGAGCAACTAGTCATTATTTGTGTGTGTGTATTTTATATACCGCATACATCCGATGCCAACTAAGAAGAAAGATAGATTCCCAGATTTCTGAGGACACTGATATCCAAGTGTCTACTGACAAAGTTAGCTTCAGGAGATGGCTGCCATTGGTGGCCATGTCCTTGGCCTCAGGGAGCCTACATGAAGGTGTTAACAGACTGACGTGCTGCCCACGTCCTGCCCACGTCCTGCCCTACAATCTCACTTGCACTTCTCAGGACTTCAGGTGCCAGCAGAGCTTCTAAAGGTTGAATAGAAATACACTTTATCAACAGCTGAGTCATCAAATTTTCCCTTCTTCCTTCTTCAAGCTTTTTGGGAGCAAAAGGTTCTCACTTGTCAGCTACCTCTAGAGTTCTCATAAAGGAAAAAGGAAAATTCAGAAAAAGTGTAAGAACCAAGAAATCAGACAAACAAGTGGGCGAAATGGGGAGGAAGGAGAGAGAGAAAAGCAGTGTGACTGTCAGAGACGATGTTAGTGAGGGATTTGGTGGAAACCAGTAACAGAGAGAAGGATTTTAGAGATTATACATTATTAACATTTTCTTCTCTCTAGAGTTTCCTCTGGAGTCAGTTTATTGTAAGGAGTACTCCTGGTACTAGGAGAACAGTTCTTCCATCTTCAATGGGCCATTCCACATATTGCAAGATCTGGTGCCACCTGCTAAAAGCCAGAAAAAGCCTCATCATAACAATTCAACCAGTCCCACACATTTGCAAATATCCCCAGAGAGGTACTATTGCCATTACAGAAACACAGCTCCGGAAATGGAGTAAACAGGAAACAGAGCTCTGGAAATGGGGTATATGTATTTATGGGCTGTGTTTCTTTAAATGTGACAGAAATTGAGCCACAAGGAAGCCAAAGTGTATTCCAACTACATTTGTACAATATAACTCTCACATATATTATATTTTGGGAAACTGAATAGTAAATCTATTGCTTTATATGCATGAGAAAATGAGCTTTAAAATGAAAAGAAAGAGAAATATTTCTATGGCAAATAAATGATGTTACAGGCAAAACAGGAAGAACTGAGAAAGGAAGTCAACATGCCCTGATTGCCTGCTACGCAGGATAATTAATCTAAAATCACATGATGCTAAAGTGACAAGACTAGTAACTGAACCCAGGTTGGTATGATTGCAAAACCCATGATTTCTTATGTTTTGACAGGAGTTCAGTGAGGTGGCATGAAAATCAAATTTAAAGAACACTTTAGAAAATGAGTATAAACAAAAATATTTTCCCCCAGGTTTAAATAGCATCTGAAAGTCATATGTATTATCCTCCTATGTCTAATCTATTAAATAGTAAGATTAGGTATCATGCCCTCTACCAATAGATTTGGAAAGTTATTGAAGAAAAAAGATGAGAAATTAAACATGAGCATTCTCAGAAAGTCTCTCTGAAAAGTAATCTTCTTATCAGCAAATGAGATGATTTAAGAAAAACCACTAAAAAATACAAATCTTTGCTGTAAAGGAAATGTTTTATATCTTGACCTTCCTGAGATAAGAGCCAAAAGCATTAGCAGAAATGTATAATTGCTCTAAATTCTACTAAAAATTCACTTATTATTTGTTTCAAAATAAGAAAGATTTTGGAAAGATGTTAATTGTAAAGTATTAATTGAAAATCATCGCCACCATTTTGCTTAGTAGAATTTTCAGATGAAAGAGTTCTGAGCGTGATTTGACACCCTTGTTTAACTTTCCCGTCTGACAGGGAGAAAATCCAAGTCAGGCAAGAAATCCCCAGGGCGGGATTTCTGTTCAGCTGCCAGCGTGGCACACTCAGGCCTCTTAGCCTGCTGGCAAAGTGATCAAAATGATAGAGACGACAGGCCCTATGACTCCCATGAACTCTCTAACATTACCAAGAAGATTTAAGTGAATTTTTAAAGTTTTAGGATAATTAACACAAAAAGCCTTCATTCATCAGACTGACACAGATTCCCACTACAGGTGAGTACCCTCCCTGGAATGTCATTTCTTCTTGTGGCACCTCCCTACCGTAACAGAGCCTAAGGATAGACCTTACCAGAAATATGTTCACATGCAGTTTTTTGTTAAGGCCAGAAGCAATTCTGGAGGCTCAATGCCTATACCTCAAGAGGCTAAGGCACCAGCCACATACACCAGAGCTAGCCGATCGAATCCAGCCCGGCCCACCAAACAACAATGACAACTATCACAAAAAAGTAGCCAGGTATTATGGTGGGCGCCTGTAGTCCCAGCTACTTGGGAGGCTGAGGCAAGAGAATGGCTTAAGCCCAAGAGTTGGAGGTTGCTCTGAGCTATGACACCACAGCACTCTACTAAGGGTGATAGGGTGAGACTCTGTCTCAAAAAAAAAAAAAAAAAGAAAAAATTCTGGAATTTCTCATTATTGCCCACAGGGCTAGCCTAGCTTGCCTTGGCTCAGCAATTGGGCAGAAGTCTACTCAGTGAGATAGGATGCAGAGGCTTCAACTTCATAAAATTACTATCCTTCCTATAGTAAGCATCACAAATTCAATGGACCAGAGAAGACTGGACCTTCCACTTAAGCTTTATCATGGAAATTTATTTCAATTCCTAGGACTGAAGAAATACTCTGAAAAGCAAAGAATCAAGGTGTGTGTCAAAAAATGCTTTTCTTTTTTCTCTTAGAATTTCCAAATAACAGATGATAGAGTTAGAGAAAAAACACTCATGACACTTATTAAAGGTGGTAAGGAAAATTTTATTCAAGGGACATTATTGCAAGAGATAAACAGGTGGACTACTGCGGTGGAGTTTTGTAGTAGGTGAAGGAGATGGGGCTCAACTCTGAGTGAAGGAATACGGGGAGCCTCACAGCCAAAGTATTAGAGAGGCTGTCCACGGATGGAAAATTACAAAAAGGAAACATCAGGGATAAGGGGGAGTTCTGGCTAAAGCTATCTAACAGGATTTTTGCTGAAAACAGCCCAAGAGTGATTAGACATCACCAGGGATGGGGAAGGAGGAGGTGGGGGGGTAAGGAGCTTTACCAGACAGTGAGGGTGGTTGGTTATCAGTAACGAGGTATTCTGCCTAAACTCACTTAGCAGGATTCTTGCTAAAATTGGACAATGGAGAGATGAATATGGAAGTCCAAAAATCAGGACCTAGTTACTGATTAGAGTTCGTTCATGGAGAGCATCTTTGTCAGTGGTGATGAAAGTAATAATAATAATAGTACTCTCAAAATAGTCCTTTCTGATAGTAAGAAATGTGTTTTTAGATGACTTTGACCTAGGTCCCAAAATCTCTTTGTATTTTAATTCCACCAAAGACATTTGCAATAGCCTTGGTAGTAGAAATATGGAGGTATGGTTGTGTGTATATGTGTGTGTGTGTGTGTGTGTGTGTGTGTGTGTGTGTGTGTGTGTATGTGTGTATGCATGAGAGAGAGAGAGAGAGATCTTCAATTTCAGTGGCTGGGTCTTTATAATTCACTGATGTAAGACAAACAAAAACAAGAAATGCATATGGTAAAATACCAAATTTGCTCCTATTAGCAACTATATTAACCAGATAATTGATGAATCATTCTCTTTATGCCATTTAATCAGTTTCTGTGATACTGAGGAAAAACTAGTTCAATTTTGAATACCCCAGAGGTTCTTTCTATAGGCATAATTTCTAAAGAAGTCTCAAGAGTTGGTTTTCCTTTGATTATTGAAGTCATCACTCAAATCTCCAAATAGTAATTCAGGTCATAGGGCCAAAGGCTCAGTAAGTAAAATCCTTTAAGAGACACTGGAAGAAATCAGAAAGATTTCAAGAAGGACTTAAAGAAATTTATAGTTTTTCATCATTCACTTTAGTCAATATAGAAGTCTCAAGATGAAAATAAACTGACTATAATGAGAGTTCCATTTTAAATTAATTTTGGACATTCTGGTTTCATTTAAATGAACTGTAGATGATAACAAAACACAGTTCTTAACTATGCAACATAGGATGGGTTCACCCCAATTAGTTCACCAAGGCTTTCATTCTATGAAATGCAGCTTTTATTTCTCTTATTTAAGCATTTCATTTAGGTGCTGAATGGTCTTTTCTTTCTTTATCAAATTATCTCTTGGAAACAAAAGTAATCTTGTCAAAATCTATCCGAAATATTCCAAGAAGATAGCCTGTTTTGTGACAGTGATCTGATGAGAAATATCAACCAAGGACAGTAAACATTGACTATAGAGTAGTTCACGTTGTGTAAATAATTCTTTAATTCAAGAGAGTGCTGGAAGATGGCGGCAGAGATGGTCCCATAGCCCATCTCTCCCAGGTCAGCAAGTGAGAGGGTGGGAGCTCTGGATCTTTCCCTGTGTGAACTATTGGAGTGGACAGACAGCTGGTGAGACACAGAGATCGGGAGGATTGGCACATTTGAAATATAGTTCTTAACTGTGGAAACGGGTGCAGACTGTTTCCCCCTGCCTGGCAGAGGGGCAGCCGTTCCCTCCCACAGGGAGGACAGCAGGTCCCAACCCACAAGCTCTAATCAGAGAAAATTCCACTGAAGCGTGGAACTCAGAGTTTAACAATCAGAAAGGGACGCTACTGGGAAGCACGGAGACCCAGGCAGCCCTGGCATGAGCCGAGGGGTCCGGACTCTGCCGGACTAACACATTGGAATGTCCAAAATGGCAAGTGCCTTTTCCCCAGATCAATGAGAGAGAGAAAGAATTGGTGATCAGTCAGCGTTACACTAGGCGGGGACCATAGTGAATCCTGAGAGGGGCGGAAAAGACACTTTGAGCTGTGGAAGTTGGCGAGGAGGGCACCCGGGCACATCAGCTGGAGAATAACTGAAGTTCAAGTTCCCACCAACAGCCCCGCAAAGCCCCCGCCAATCCAGCCTTCACTGGGGCTGGGAGCGGCTGGGAGCGGCTGGGAGCCGGGGCCATAGCAACCGTGGCCCAGGGTGTTTCTGTGGTCCTCCGAAGCTGCCGCCCCGCGAATAGAGAGGACACCTT
>CAUYON010131336.1:0-20205 GCA_963573935.1 Arctocebus calabarensis | reverse complement strand
GTGGGAGGATGTTTGAACTCTGCTTGCTTGTTTGTATGGAGGTATGTAGTATACTGCGAGCTTTTCTCTTGGGGGAGGGGGCTCCCATCTGCTTGGTGATGTGCTCTGTACCTTTTGTTTGTATCCTTGGGGTCGCAGGTTGCTCCAGCAGCGTTGATGTGCGTTCCTGGACCTTGTCTCTTGGCTCAGCTCCAAACCATTGTCTTTCTCGCTAAATTTCTGTCCTTTAACTCTCCTTCTGGACAGGAGCGTCTGCAGAAATCTGTCTACAGACCGCCATCTTCACTCCTCCCCCCAGGTTATCATATTTTAGCTCAAAACTAGTGACATCTTCCTGACATCAAAATGGATGTTGCTCTGGGTTACCATCTTTAATTTTCACCTTAGTCATTTAATCCTGACAGCACAATGGTTGTTGCCGTGGGTTACCATCTTCCTCCTGACATCCCAATGTGTGTTGCCCTGTGTTACCTTCTTTAAGCTTAACCTTAGTGACGAACTCCTGACATCACAAGGGTTATTGCCCTGGTTTACTGTCTTTTATCTTAACCTTATTGAGTTACTCCTGACATCACAATGAGTGTTGCCCTAGGTTACCAACATTAAGAGTAAGCTTAGTCATTCCTTCCTGACATCACAATGGGTGCTGCCCTTGGTTACCATCTTTAAGCTTAACCTTAGTGACTTCATGACATCTCACTGTGTGTTGTCCTGGGTTACAATCTTTAAGCTTCAACTTAGTGACTTCTTCCTGACATCACAATGGGTGCTACACTGGGTTACCATATTTCCCCTTACATTACAATGAATGTTGCCCTGTGTTACCATGTTTAAGCTTAACCTTAGTTACTTAATCCTGACACCACAATGGGTTTTGAACTGGGTGAACATCTTCCTCCTGACATCACAATGGGTTTTTCTCTGGGTGACCATTTTAAGCTTAGCTTTAGTGACTTCCTCCTGACATCACAAGAGGTGTTGACCAGGGTTATCATCTTTAAGCTCAATCTAAGTGAGGTCTTCCCAACACCACAATGGGTGTCGTCCTGGGTTACAGTCCTTAAGGTTAACCTTAGTGACGTCCTCTTGACACCACAATGGGAGTCACCCTGAGTTATCATCTTTATGTTTAACTTTAATGATGTCCTCTTGACACCAAAATCGGCATTGCCCTGGGTTACCCTCCGTAAGTTTAACCTTAGTTTCATCGTCCTAACTGCACAATGGGTGTCTCCCTGGGTTACTGTCCTTAAGCTTAACTTTAGTAACTTCCTCCTGACATCACAATGGGTGTGGCCGTTGGTTACCATCTTCGAGCTTAACTTTAGTGACTTCCTCCTGACCTCCTGCCATTGCAATGGGTATCGCCCTTGGTTACCTTCATTAAGATTACCCTTAATGACTTTCTCCTGAGATCAAGATGGGTGTTGCCCTAGGGTATCATATTTTGCTTCAACTTAGAGAATTCCTCCTGACATTACACTGGGTGCTGCCCTGGGTTGAAGATGGGTTACCATCTTCCCCCTTACATTACAATGAATTTTTGCCCTGTGTTACCATGTTTAAGCTTAACATTAGGGACTTACTCCTAACACCATGATGGGTTTTGAACTGGGTGCCCTTCTTCCTCCTTACATCACAATGGGTGTTGCCATGAGTTATCATTTTAAGATTAACCTTAGTGAATTCCTCCTGATATCACAAGGTGTGTTGACCGTGGTTACCATCATTTAGCTTAACCCTAGTGCCATCTTCCTGACACCACTATGGGTGTCGCCCTGGGATAACATCCATAAGCTAAACCTTAGTGACTTCCTCCTGACACTATGATTGGTGTCACCCTGGGTCATTGTCTTTATGTTTAACTTTAATGACATCCTCCTGAAAACACCATTGGTGTCACCCAGGGTTACCTTCCTTAAGCTCAACCTTAGTGTCATCATCCTAACACCACAATGAGTGTCTCCCTGGGTTACCATCCTTAAGCTTAACTTTAGTAACTTCCTCCTGACATCACAATGGGTGTTGCCCTGGTTACTGTCATTAAGGTTAAACTTAGTGACTTCCTCCTGAGATCAAAATGCATGTCACACTGGAGTATCATATTTTTCTTCAGCTTAGTGACTTCCTCCTGACATCACAATGGGTGCTTCCCTGAGTTAGCATCTTCCCCCTTACATTACAACGAATGTTGCCCTGTGTAACCATGTGTAAGCTTAACCTTAGAGACTTCCTCCTGACACCACAATGTGTGTTGCCCTAGGACACCATATTCTTCCTGAAATGATAATTGGTGTTGCCCTGCATTACCATTTCTCAGCTTAACTTTAATGATTTCTCCCTGAAACTATAAGGGGTGTGGTTCTGGGTTACCATCTTTAAGCTTAAATTATTTTTTCCTGACATCAGAATGGCTGCTGCCCTGGGTTACCATCTTCTTCCTGACATCCAAATGGGGGTTGCCCTTTGTTACCATCTTTAGGCTTAACCTTACTTACTCCCTACTGACTTCACAATGGTTGTTGCCCTGAGTTACCATTTTTAAGCTTCACATTAGTGACTTCCTACTGACAACACAATGGGTGTTGTCCAGTGTTACCATCTTCTTCCTGAAATCACAGTTGGTATTGCCATGGGTTATCATGATTAAGCTTAACTGCAGTGACATTCTCCTGAATCCACAATGGGTGTTGCCCTGGGTTACCATCTTTAAGCATAACCTTAGTGACGTCCTCCTCATATCACACTTGGTGTTGGCCTGGGTTACTGTTTTTAACCTTAACCTCAGTGACTTCCTCATGACATCACAATGGGTGTTGCCTGGGTTACCATATTTAAGCTTAACCTTAGTCATTTCATACTGACATCACAAAGGGTAATGTCTTGGGTTACTATCTTCCTCCTGACATCACAATGTTATTGCCCTTGATTATCATCTTTAAGCTTAACTTTAGTGACTTCCTCGTGACATTACAATGGGTGTTGCCCTGAGTTCCCTTCTTTGGGCTTAACGTTAGTGAAACCTCCTGACATTACATTGGGTGTTGCCATGGGTTACCATCGTTAAGCTGAACCTTAGTGACTTCCTCCTGACATCACTATGGATGTTGCTCTGGCTTACCATCTTTAAGCTAAAACTTATTGACTTCCTCCTGACATCAAATGGGTGTTACCTAGTTTACCATCTTTATGTGAAACATTAGTGACTTCCTCCTGACATCACAGTGGGTTTCCCCCTGGGTTAACATCTTTAAGTATAACCTTAGTGACATTATCCTGAAACCACAATGGTTGTTGCCCTGGGTTGCCATCTTTAACCTGAACCTTAGTGAGTTCCTATTGACATCAAAATGAGTATTGCCCTGGGTTGCCATCTTTAAGCTTAACCTTAGTGATTTCCTCCTGACATCCCAATGGGTGTTGCCACAGGTTACCATCTTACACCTGAGACCACAGTTGGTGATGTCCTGCATTACCACCTTTTAAATTAACCTTAGTGACTTACTCCAAACACCACAATGGGTGATGCCCTAGGTTACCATTTTCTTCCTGACATCACAATGGGTATTGCCCTGGTTTACCACGTTTAAACTTAACCTCAGTGATTTTCTCCTGACACCACAATCGGTGTGCCCAAGTTTAACATCTTTAAACTTAATCTTACTAATTTTTTTCCAGACATCATAATGGATGTGGCCATGGGAGACCATCTTCCTCCACACATCACAATGTCTTTTGACTTGCGTTATGATCTTTAAGCTTAACATTACTGACTTCCTCCCCACACCACAATGGGTGTTGTCGTGGGTTACCATCTTCTCCCTGACATCATAATTTGTGTAGCATGGTTATGCTTAACCCTAGTGACTAACTCCTCACACCACAATGGGTTTTGCCCTGGGTTACCGTCTTGAAGCTTAACCTTAGTGACTTCCTCCTGACATCACAATGTTTGTTTCCCTGGGTTAAAATCTTTCAGCTTAACCTTAGACATTTCATATTTATGTTACAATGGGTGTGCCCTGAGTTACCATCTTCCTCCTGACATCACAATGGGTGTTTTCCTTGGTTAACATCTTTAAGCTTGACCTTAGTGACTTCCTCCTGACATCACAATAAGTGTTGCCCTACGTTACCGTCTTTATACTTATCCTTAGTGACTTCCTCCAGACACCACAATGGGTGTTACCCTCGGTAACCATCTTCTTTCTGACATCACATTGGGCCTGCCTTGGGTTATCATGTTTATCCTTAACATTTGTGACTTTTACATGTCACCACATTGTGTATTGCCCTGGGTTACCATCTTCTTCCTGACATGGAAATGGGTGTTGCCCCGGGTTACCATGTTTAAGCTTAACCTTTGTTACTTCCTCCTGACACCACAATGGGTGTTGTTCTGGGTTACCATCTTTAAGCTTAAACTTTTTGATTTTTTTCCTGACATCACAATGGGTTTTGCCCTGGGTTTCCATCTTCCTAGGGACATCACAATGGGTGTTGCCTTGTGTTGACATCTTTAAACTTAACCTCAGTGACTTTGCCCTGACATCCCAATGGTTGTTATGCTTGGGTACCATCCTTAAGCTAACCCTTAATGACTTCTTCCTGACACTACAATGGGTGTTGCCTGGGTAACCATGTTCTCTCTGGCTTCACAATCGGTGTTGCCCTGAGTTAACCACTTTAAGCTTAACCACAGGGTCTTCCTCCTGACATCACAATGGCTGTTGACCTGAGGTACCATCATTCAGCTTAACCTTAGTGACTTCCTCCTAACAACACAATGGGTGTTGTCCTGGATTACAATCTTCTTCCTGACATCACATTGGGTGTTGCCCTTGGTTATCATGTTTAAGCTTAACATTACTGACTTCCTTCTGACATCAAAATGGGTGTTTCCCTGGGTTACCATCTTTCACATTCACCTCAGTGTCATCCTCCTGAAGCCACAAAGGGTGTTTCCCTGGGTTACCATCCTTAAGCTTATCCTCAGTGACGTCCTCCTGCCACCAAAGTGGGTGTTCACCTCGGTTACCATCATTTAGCTTAACCTCAGTGTAGTCCTCCTGAAGCCATAGGGGCTGTTTCACTGGGTTACCATCATTCAGCTTAAGTTCAGTGTCATCCTCCTGATGCCATACTGGGTCTTTCTCTGGATTACCATCTTCATACTGACATGACATTGAGTGCTGCCTTGGGTTACTTTCATTAGGCTTAACCTCAGTTATGTTCTTCTGATGCCACAGTGTGTGTTATCTTGGGTTACCATTCTTAAGCTTAACGTAAGTAACATACTCATGACCCCACAGAGGGCATTGCCCTGGGTTATCATTGTTAAGTTTAACATAAGTGACATCATCTTCATGCCACTGTGAACATTGCCTTTGGGTACCATCCTTAAGCTTAACCTCAGTGATGTCCTTCTGACACAACAGTGGGCATTGCCCTGGGTTTCCAACCCTAAGCTTAAACTTGGTGACTTCCTCTTGACACCACAGTGGGTGTTGCCATGGATTACCATTTGTAAGCTGATCCTCAGTGATGCCTCAGTGGGTTTTGCCATGGGTTATCATCTGTAAGCTTAACCTCGGTGACTTACTCCTGGCGGCGGAGTGGGTGTTGCCCTTGGTTACCATTTGTAAGCTTAAAATCTGTGATATCCTCCTGATGCTACAGTGGATGTTGCCTGGGTTACCATTCTTAAGATTACTTCAATTACTTCTTTCTGATGCCACAGTGGGTGTTTCCCTAGGTTACCATCCGTAATCGTAACCTCAGTGACCTCTTGCTGAAGCAACAGTGGATGTTGCCCTGGGTTACCATCCTTAAGCTGAACCTCAGTGACATCCTCCTGATGCCAAAGTGGGTGTTGCCCTGGCTTACCATCTTCTTCCTGACATCACATTAGGTGCTTCCCTGGGTTACCTAAGTTAAGCTTAATCTCAGTGATGTCCTCCTGATGCCACAGTGTGTGTTGTCCTCGGTTACCATCCTTAAGCTTAACCTAAGTGACATTCTCATGACCCCACAGTGGGCGTTGCCCTGGGATATCATGGTTAAGATTAACGTAAGTGACATCCTCTGGATATTACAGTGGGCGTTGGCTTTTGTTAGCATCCTTAAGCTTAATATCATTGATGTCCTCCTGACACAACAGTGGGCATTGCCCTGGATTACCATCCCTAAGGTTAACCTCAGTGACGTCCTCCTGATGCCACAGTGGGTGTTGCCATGGGGGTGACCATCTGCAGGCTTATCCTCAGTGATGTCCTCCTGAAGCCACAGTGGGCATTACCCTGGGTTACCGTCTGTAAGCTTAATCTCGATGACATCCTCCTGCAGCCACAATGGGCATTGCCCTTGGTTAGTATCTGTAAGTTTAAACTCAGGGAAGTCCTCCAGATGTCATAGTGGGTTTTTCCATGGGTTACCATCTGTTAGCTTAAGCTCAGTGACTTCATCCCAAAGCCAGAGTGCAGGTTGCCTATGGTTACCATTTATAAGTTTAAAGTCCTCCTGACACCACAGTGGGTATTGCCTGGTTTACCATAGTAAAGTTTACCTCAATGACTTCCTCCTGATGCCATAGTGGGTGTTTCCCTGGGTTACCATCCTTAAATTTAACCTCGATGGCCTTCTTTGGAAGCCACAGTGGGTGTTGCCCTGGGTTACCATCATTAAACTTAACCTCAGTGACATCCTCCAGATACCACAGTGTGTGTTACCTGGGTTACCATCATTTAGCTTAACCTCAGGGTGCTCTCCTGACACCACAGTGGGTGTCACCCTGGTTTAACATCTTTAAGCTTAACCTCAGTGATGGCCTCCTGAAGCCACAGTGGACATTGCCCTGGGTTTATATCGTTAAGCTTAAACTCAGTGATATCCTCATGAGGCCACAGTGGGTGCAACCCTAGGTTACCATCTTTAAGCTTAACCTCAATGACGTCCCCTGATGCCACAGTGGGAGTTGCCCTGGGTTACCATCACTAAACTTAATCTCAGTGACGCCAATCCCATGCCACACTGGGCATTTCCCTGTGTTATGATTCTTAAACTCAACCTCAGTGACGTCCCCTTGATGCAACAGTGGGCGTTGGCCTGGGTTACCATGTATAAGCTTAACCTCAGTCATGTCTTCTTGATGCCACAGTGGGTGTTGCCCTTGGTTATCATCTGTAAGCTTAACCTCAGTGAAGTCCACCTGATGCCACAGTGGGTGTTGCCCTGGGTTGCCATCCATAAGCTTACCCTCAGTGAGGTTCTTCTAATGTCACACCAGTTTTTGCCATGGATTACATCTCTAAGTTTAACCTCAGTGATGTGCTTCTGATGGCACAGTGGGTGTTGCCCTGGGTTACCATTCTTAAGCTTAATCTCTTGACATCCTTTTGACGTCTCAATGGGTAATGCCCTAGCTTACCATCTTTAATAATGATCTCATTGTTGTCCTCCTGACGCTACAGTGGATGTTGCCCTGAGTTACTATCCTTAAGCTTAATCTTAGTGATTTTTTTCTAACATCACAATGGGTGGTACCCTGGGTTATCATCTTCCTCCTGACATCTCAATGGATTTTGACCTGTGTTAACATCTTTAATTTTAACCTTATTGACATCCTCATGACACCACAATGTGTGTTACCCAGGGTTACCATCTTCTTCCTGACAAGATAATGTGTGTTGCCCTGGGTTACTATGTTTAAGTTTAACCTTAGTGACTTCTCACTGACACCACAATGGGTGTTGTTGTGGGTTACCATCTTTAAGCTTAAATTATTGATTTTTTCCCTGACATCACAAAGTCTGTTTCCCTTGGTTACCATATTCCTAGGGACATCACAATGGGTGTTGTCCAGTGTTGACAACTTTCAGTTTAACATCAGTGACTTTTTCCTGACATCGCAATCATTGTTAATCTTGGTTACTATCTTTAAGCTTAACTTTAGTGACTTCCTCCTAACACCACAACAGGTGCTGCCCTGTGTTACCAACTTTAAGCTTAACCTTGGTGAATTTCTCTTGACATAACAATGGGTGTTTCCCTGGGTTACCATCATTCAGCATATCATTAGTGACTTCCTCCTCACACCACAATGGATGTTGCCATGGTTTACCATTTTCTTCATGACATCACATTTTGTGTTGACCTGGGTTAACATGTTGAAATTTAGCATTAACTGACTTCCTCCTGACATCATAATGGGTGTTTCCCTGGAGGTTACAATCATTTAGCTTCACTACAGTTACATCCTCCTAAAGCCACAGTGGGTGTTTCCCCGTGATACCATCTTTAAGCTTAAACTCAGTGATGTCATTGTGATGTCACATTATGTGTTGCCCTGCATTACCATCATTAAGTTTAACATAAGTGATGTCAAACTGAACCTCAGTGATGTTATTGTAATGTCACAGAGGGTGCGATCCTGGGTTGTGATTGGTAACCTTAACCTCAGTGATGTCCTCCTGACACCACAGTGGATGCTTCCCTGGTTTACTGTCTTTAAGCTTAACCTCAGTGATGTCATTGTGATGCCACAGTGGGTGTTAGCCTGGTTTACCATCTTTAAGTTTCACCTCAGTGACGTTCTCCAACCGCTATAGTGGGTGGTGCCCTGGATTAACATCTTTAAGCTTAACCTCAGTGATGTCATCCAGACACCACAGTGAGTGTTGCCCTGGGTGACCATCATTTAGCTTAACCTCAGTGACGTCCTGCTGAGGACAAAGTATTTGGTACCCTAGGATACCGTCTTAGGGCTTAACCTCGGTGATGTACTCCTGATGCCATAGTGAGTCCTACCCCCGGGTTAGGGTCATAGAGCTTAACCTCAGTGACGTCATCCGGATACCACAAGGGATGCATCCCTGGGTTATCATCTGTAAGCTTAATCTTAGTAACTTCCTTCTGACATCACAATTGGTCTTGCCCTCGGTTACCATCTTTAAGCTTATACCATTCTACTTCCTCCTGACACAACAACAGGTGTTTCCCTGGGTTACATTCTTCCTCCTGACATCACAATGGGTGTGGCCCTGGTTTACAATCTTTATGTTTAACCTTAATGACTTCTGCCTCACACCACCATGGGTTTCGACCTTGGTTACCATCTTCCTCCTGAGATCACAATGTCTGCTGCCCTGAGTTACCATCTTTAAGCTTAACCTTAGTGACATCCTCCAGATATCACAATGAATGTTGCCGTGGGTTACCATCTTTCTTGAGTCATCACAATGTGTGTTGCATTGGATTACATTCATTCTCCTGACATTACAATTTGGTCTGCCTTAGGTTATCGTCTTTAAGCTTAACCTCAGTGATGTTCTCCTGATGCCATAGTGGTTTCTGCCCCGTGTTACCATTGTTAAGCTTAACCTAAGTGATGTCCTCCTGATGGGATGGTGGGTGCTGCCCTGGTTTACCTCCTTTAAAGTTAACCTCAGTGGCTTCTTCATGACGCCACAGTGAGTGTTGCCCTGGGTTCCCATCTTTAAGCTTAACCTCAGTTAGGTCAAGCTTAACCTCAGTGACATCGTCCTGAAGCCACAGGGTTTGCTGCCCTGGTTTATATCTTTAAGATTAACTTCAGAGCCATCCACCTGATGCCACAATGGATGTTTTGCTTGCTTACCGTTTTTAAGCTTAACCTTAGTGATGTCTTCTTGATGCCACTGATGTGGCAGACCTGGGTTACCTTCTTTGAGCTTAATCTCAATTATGTCCTCCTGACACCTCAGTGGTTTATGCCCTGTGTTACCATAATTAAGCTTAACCTCAATCGCTTTCTCCTGATGGCAGTCATTGATGTCATGGGTTACCATTCGTAAGCTTAACCTCAAAGACGTCCTCCTGACACCACAGTGGGTGCTGCCCAGGGTTACCGACTTTATGCATAGGCTCACCTCATTGATGTCCACATGATGCCACAGTGGGTGATGCCCTGGGTTAGGGTCTTTAACCTAACCTCAGTGACATCCTTCTCATGCCACAGTGGGTACTGTCCTAGGTTACCATCTTTAAGCTTAACCTCAGTGCTGTCCTCCTGATGCCACATTGAGTGTTGCCCTAGGTTACTGTTTTTAATCTTAACCTTAGTGACATCCTCCTGATGCCACAGTGGGTATTGTCCTGGGTTACCATCTTTAAACTTAACCTCAGTGATGTCCTCCTGATGCCTCAGGGCACGTAGGTGCGGGTTACCGTCTGTACAGTTAACCTAAGTGCCATCCTCCTGATGTCACAGTGAGTGCCACCCTGGGTTGCCATCATTAAACTTAACCTCAGTGATGTCCTCCTACCACCACAGTGTGTGCTGCCCTTGGTTACCATCTTCAAGCTTAAACTCAGGGACTTCCTCCTGCCGCCACAGTGTGTGCTACCCTGGGTAACTGTCTTTTAGCTTAACCCCAGTGATGTGTTCCTGACGCCACATTGTGTGCTGCCCTTGGTTACCATTTTCTTTCTTTTTTTTTTTTTTTTTTTGGTTACCATTTTCAAGCTTAACCTCAGTGACCTACTGACGCCACAGGTTGTGTGGCCCTGGGTTACCTCCTTTAAACTTAATATCAGTGACGTCCTTCTGATGCCACAGGTTGTGCGGCCCTGGATTACCGTCTTTGAGCTTAAACTTGGTGAAGTCCTCCTGACACCTCAGTGGGTGCTTCCATGGGTTACAGCCTTTTCAATTAACCTCAGTTACATCCTTCTGACCTCAGTAGGTGCTTCTCTAGGTTACCATCTTAAAGCTTAACCTCAGTGGCATCCTCCTGATATCACAATTGGTCCTACCCTGGGTTACCATCTTTAACCTTAACCTCAGTGACGTCCTCCTAATGCCCCAGGGGGTATGGCGTACAATCACATCTTTACACTAAATGTAAGTGCCATCCTCCTGATGCCACAGAGAGTGCAGCCTTGGGTTACCATCTTTGAGCTTAACCTCAGTGATGTGCTCCTGACACCACAGTGTGTTCTGCCCTATATTACCATCTTTTAAATTAACCTAAGTGATCTCATGTCACGGTGGGCCAAGGCCTTGAAGAGAAACTTCTTGAAAGAAGACAGGTACGTGGCCTACAGACACATGAATAAATGTGCAGTATCCTTAATCATCAGAGAAATACAAATCAAAACTACTTTGAAGTATCACCTAACTCCAGTATGATTAGCCCACATGACCAAATCCCAAAACCAGAGATGTTGGCCTGGATGTTGAGATAAGGGTACACTTATACACTGCTGGTTGGAATGTCCACTAATACGTTCCTTTTTGAAGGATGTTTGGAGAGTACGTAGAGATCTAAAAATAGACCTGCTCGTGGGAATGTAAACTAATATGTTCCTTTTGGAAGGACATTTGGAAAATACTTAGAGATCTAACAATACACCTACCATTCGATCCTGTAATTCCTTTACTTGATATATACCAAGAAGACCAAAAATCACATTATAACAAAGACATCTGTACCAGAATGTTCATTGCAGCCCAATTCATAATTGTTAAGTCATGGAAGAAGCCCAAGTAACTCAGGGTGTGCCTTTTGACACATGAATGGATTAATAAATTGTGGTACATGTATGTGATGGAATACTATGCAGTCTTAAAGAAAGATGGAGACTTTACCTCTTTCATGTTCACATGGATGGAGCTGGAACATATTCTTCTTAGCAATACATCTCAAGAATGGAAGAAATATTATCCAATGTACTCAGCCCTACTATAAATCTAATTTAAAGGTTTCATGTGAAGGCTATAATCCAACTATACCACAAGAATATGGGAGGATAATTGGTGGGACCACACCTATGGTACATCTTAGAAGGGTACAGGTGAAACTTACTAAATGCAGAATACAAACATCTTCATACAACTAATAAAATGCCATGAAGGATATGTTAAACATCTTGATGAAAAAATTTCAGATTGTATATGAACCCAGCACATTGTACCCCTTGATTGCACTATTGTGTGCAGCTATGATTTAATAAAAAAGATTAATCTGAGTGATGCTCTCCTGCTGGAAGAGTTGGTGCTGCATTGGGTTACTGTCTGGAAGGTCAAACTGAGTGACATCCTCATGACACACAGTCGGTGTTTCCATCCTTAAGCTTAAGCTCAGTGACGTCACAGTGATGCCACAGTGGGTGCTTTCCTAATTAACCGTTTTTAAACTTAACCTGAGTGAAGTCCTCCTGACACCACAGGGGTTGCGGTCCTGGGTTACCTTATTTAAGCTTAACCTCAGTTATGTCCTCCTGACACCACAGTGGGTGCTTCCCTGGGTTACAGTCTTTAAGCTTTACCTCAGTGATGTTCTCCTGACACTACAGGTGGTGCAGCCCTGGGTTACCATCTTTGAGCTTAACCTCAGTGATGTCCTCCTGATGCCATAGTGGGTACTTCCCTGAGTTACCGTGTTTAATCTTAACCTGAGTGACGTCCTCCTGATGCTACAGTGGGTGCTGCCCAGTGGTAACATCTTTAGCTTAAACTCAGTAACATCCTCCTGACGCCACAGTGGGTTCTGCCCTGAGTCACCGTCTTTAAGCTGAACTTCAGTGACGTACTCCTGATGCCACAGTGGGTGCTGCCCTTGGTCACCATCTTTAAGCTTAACTTTAGTGACATTATTGAGATGCCACAGTGGGTGTTGTCCTGGGTTACCATCTTTAAGCTTAAATTCAGTGATGACATCATGACACCACAGTAGGTATTGCCTTGAGTTACCATCATTAAGGTTAACCTAAGTGATGTCAAGCTTAATACAGTGGTGTCATTGTGCTGCCACTGTTGGAAGAGTACTGGGTTCCAATTGTTTAGCTTAACCTCAGTGACATACTCCTGATGCCACAGGGGGTGCTATCCTGGGTTACTATATTTTCACTTAACCTCACTGATATCTACCTGACCAGGAATTAGATGCTTCCCTAGGTTATCATCTTAAAGTTTAACCTCAGTGGCATCCTCCTGGTGCGACATTCAGTCCTACCCATGGTTACCATCTTTAACCTTAACCTCAGTGACATCCTCCTGACACCACAGGGGTTGTGGCACTGGGTTACCATCTGTATGCTTATTCTCAGTGCTGTCCTCCTCAGAGGGTGCAGCCTTGGGTTACTGTCTTTAAGCTTAACTTCAATGACGTCTTCCTGACACCACAGGGTTTGCTCCCCTGGGTTACCATCTTCAAGCTTAACCTCAATGGCATCCACCTGATTCCATAATGGGTGCTGCCCTTGTTTACCGTTTTGAAGCTTATCCTGAGAGACGTTCTCCTAACACCACAGGTGGTGCAGCCCTGGGTTACATTCTTTTGCTTAACCTCAGTGATGTCCTGCTGGCACCAAAGTATTTGCAACCCTGAGTTACTGTCTTAAAGTTTAACCTCAGCGATGCCCTCCTGATGCCACAGTGGGTGATATCCTTGGTCAACATTGTTAAGCTTAACTTTGGTGTTGTCTTCCTGATGCCACAGTGGATGCTGACCTGGGTTACCATCTTTAAGCTTAACCTCAGTGACATCTTCATTATGCCACAGTGGGTACTGCCCTAGGTTACCATCTTTAAGCTTAACTTCAGTGAATTCCTCCTGACGCCACAGTTAGGACTGCACTGGGTTACCGTCTTTAAGCTTAAACTCAGTGACATCCTCCTGATGCCACAGTGGGTGCTGCCCTAAGTTATGATCTTTCAGCTTAACCTCAGTGTGGTCTTCCTGATGCCACAGTTGTTGATGACCTGGGTTAAAGTATTTAAGTTTAACTTCAGTGACGTCTTCATGATGCCACAGGGGGTATTGCCCTGGGTTACCTTTTTTAAACTTAACCTCAGTGACCTCTTCCTGACACCACAGTGGTTGTGGCCCTGGGTTAACCTCATTAAGCTAAACTTCAGTGATGTACACCTGATGCCACAGTGGGTGCTGCCCTTGCGTACCATCTTTAAGCTTAACCTCAGTGACGTTATTGTGACTCAACAGAGGGTGCTTCCCTGTGTTACCATCTTTAAGCTTTAACACAGTGATGTTATCGTGATGCCACAGTAGGTGTTGACATGGATTACCATCATTAAGCTTAACATAAATAATGTCAAGGTTAAACTCAGTGATGTCACCATTATGCCACAGTGATTGTGGCCCTGAGTTCTGGTTGTTAAGGTTTACCTCAGTGACATTCTCCTGAAACCACAGTGGCTGCTGCCTTGGGTTACCATCTTTAAGCTTAAACTCAGTGATTACAAGTGACGACAGAGTGGGTGTTGCCCTGGTTTACCGTCTTTAAGTTTAACCTCAGTGAAGTTCTCCTGCCACCATAGTGGGTGCTGTCCTGGGTTACCATCTTTTAGCTTAACCTCAGTGATGTCCTCCTGATGGAACAATGGGTGCTACCCTGCTTTACTGTCGTTAACCTTAACCTCATTGACGTCCTCCTGATGATTCAGGGTGTGCGACCCTTGGTTACAATCTTTAAGCTTAAGCTTTGTGACTTTCTCCTGACATCACAATAGGTGCTGCCCTGGATTACCATCTTTAAGCTGAACCTTACTGACTTCCTTCTGACATCACAATGGGTGTTGCCCTGGTTTACCGTGTTTAAACTTATCCTTAGGGACTTCCTCCTGACATCACAATGGGTATTGCCCTGGGTTATCGTCTTTAGGCTTATACCTTAGTCACTTCCTCCTGAAAAAAAATGGGTGTTTCCCTGGGTTACATTCTTCATCCTGACATCACAATGGGTGTTTCCCTGGGTTACAATCTTTAAGCTTGAATTTTGTGACTTCTACCTCACACCACAATGAGTTTTGCTTTGGGTTACCATCTTTCTTCTGAGATCACAATGTCTGTTGCCCTGAGTTACCACCTTAATGATGTCCTCCAGATATCACAATGAATGTTGCCCTGAGTTACCATCTTCCTTGTTCCATCACAATGAGTGTTGACCTGGGTTACCATCATTCTACTGGCATCACAATGGGGGCTGCCCTTGGTTACCATCTTTAAGCTTAAGCACAGTGACATCTTCCTGATACCACAGTGGGTGCAGCCCAGTGTTACCGTCATTAATCTTAACCTCAGTGATGTTCTCCTGACAGGATAGTGGGTACTGCCCGGGTTACCATCTTACATCTTAACCTTAATGATTTCCTTCTGACGTCACAATGGGTGTTCACCTGAATTACCATCTTCCTCCTTACATCACAATGTGTTTTGCCCTAGGTTACCACTTTTAAGGTTAACCATATTGACTTCCTCCTGACACCACAATGTGTGTGGTCCTGTGTTACCATCTTTAAGCTAAACTTAAGTGATTTCCTCCTGAAGTCACAATGGGTGTTGCACTGGGTTACATTCTTTATGCTTAACCTTAGTGACATCCTCTTGACATTACAGTGGTTTTTGCCCAGGGTTACCATCTTCCTCCAGACATCACAATAAATGGTGGCCTGGTTTACCATCTTCCCCCTGACATGAGAATGTTTGTTGCTGTGGGTTACCACCTTTAAGCTTAACCTTAGTGCCTTTCTCATGACATCACAATGGGTGTTACCCTTGGTTACCATCTTCCCCCTGACATCACAATTCGTGTTGCCCTTGGTTACCATCTGTAAGCTTAACCTTAGTGACTTCCTCCTGACACCACAAGGGATGTTGCCCTGTGTTAACATCTTCCTCCAGACGTCATGATTGATGTTGTCCTGGGTTACAAGTTCATGCTTAACCTTAGTGTCTTCCTCCTGACACCACAATGGATGTTTCCCTGGGTTATCATCTTTAAGCTTAACCATAGTGACATCCTCCTGACATCACAATGGGTGTTTCCCTGTGTTAGCATTTTTAAGCTTAACCTTAGGCATTTCATTCTGTAATCACATTTGGTTGTGTACTGTGTTACCATATTCCTCTGGACATCATATTTTGTGTTACCCTGGGTTACTATCTTTAAGCTTAAACTTAGGGATGTCCAACTGACATCACGATGGTTATTGCCCAGGTTTCCCATCTTTAAGCTTAATCTTCTTAACGTCCTCCTGACATCACAATGGGTGTTATCCTGGGTTAACATCTTTAAGCTTAACCTTAGTGACGTCCTCCTGACATCACAATTGTTGTTGCCTTGGGTTACCATCTTGAAGCTTAAACTTAGTGATTGACTCCTGACATCACAATGTGTGTTGCCCTGGGTTACCATCTATAAGCTACTTATTAGTGATTTCCTCTTGACATCACAGTGGGTATCACCCTGTGTTGCAATCTTTAAGTTTAACTCTAGTGACTTCCACCTGACATAACAGTAGGTGTTTCCCTGGGTTACAATCTTTAAGTGTAACCTTAGTGATTTCCTCCTGACACCACAATGGGTGTTGCCTTTGGTTATCATCTTCTTACTGACATCACAATGGGTATAGCTTAGTTACCATGTTTAAGCTTAACTTTAGTAACTTCCTTCTGACACAAAAATGGGTGTTGCCCCGGGTTACCATCTTTAAGCTTCTCCTTAGTGATTTTTTTTCCTAACATCACAATAGGTGTGGCCTGGGTTAACATCTTTATCCTGACATCACAATAGTTGTTGCCCTGGGTTACCATTCTTACACTTAACCTTAATGACTTGTTCTTGACATCACAATGTGTTTTGCCCTAGGTTACCATCTTGAAGCTTAACTTTAGTGACTTTCTCCTGACACCACAATGCGTATTGCCCACGTTTACCACCCTCAAGCTTAACTTTAGTGATTTTGTCCTTAAATCACAATGAGTATTGCCCTGGGTTACCATCTTTAAGCTTAACCTTAGTGACTTCCTCTGGACATCACAATGGGTATTGCCTTGGATACTGTCTTTAAGTTTAGCCTTAGTGACTTCCTCCTGACATCAAAAGGAGTGTTGTCTTGGGTTACAGTCTTTAAGCTTTACCTTAGTGACTTCCTTCTGACATCACAATGCCTGTTGCCTGGGTTACAATCTTTGAGATTAATTTTGAGGACTTTCTCCTGACATCACAATGGGTGTTGCCTTGGGGTTCCTACTTTAAGTTTAAGCTTAGTGACATCGTCCTGACATCACAATTGTTGTTGCCCTGTTTACTGACTTTTAGCTTAACCTTAGTGACGTCCTTCTGAAATCACAATGAGGGTTATTGTCACTTCCTTCTGACATCACAGTGGGAGTTTCCCTTTTTTACCAACTTTAAACTTAATGTTAGTCACTTCCACCTGACATCACAAATGATGTTACCCTTGGTTACCCTCTTTAAGCTTAATCTTAATGACTTACTCCTGACATCAAGATGGATGTCACCTAGGTTTATCATATTTTGCTTAAATTTAGTGACTTCCTCTGCACGACTTGACATCATGAGGGGTGCCTCCCTGGGTTATCATATTTAAGCTTAACCTTAGTGACTTCCTCCTGACATCACAATGATTAGTGCCCTGGGTTACCATCTTTAAGCTTTGCCTTAGTGACATACTCCTGACATAACAATGGGTGTTACCATGGGTTACCATCTCTAAGCTTCATCCTAGTGACCACCTCTACATCACAATGGGTGTTGCCCTGGGTTGCCATTTTTAAGCTTAACCTTAGTGAATTCCTCCTGACATCACAATGGGTGTTGCCCTGGGCTATCGTCTTTTTTTGTTTTACCTTAGTGACTTTTTCTTGATCCTGACATCACAATGGTTGTTGCCTGGGTTACCCTCTTTAAGCTTCACATTAGTAAATTCATCCTGACAACACAATGATTGTTGCCTGTGTTCCCCTCTTTAAGCTTCAGGTTAGAAACTTCAGACTCACAACACAATGGTTGTTGTCTGGGTTACCCTTTTTAAGATTAACCTTAGTCACTTCCTACTGACATCATAGTGGTTGATGCCCTGGGTTACCATGTATAAGCTTAACTTTAGTGACTTTCTCCTGACATCACAACGGGTGTTTCCTGTGGTTACCCTCCTTAAGCTTAACCTTAGTGACTTCCTCCTTACATCACAATGGGTGTTGCACTGGGTTACCATCTTGCTCCTCTAATCATAATGTGCATTGCCCTGCATTATCATCTTTAAGCTTAACCTCAGTCACTTCATCCCGACATCACGATGGGTGTTGCCCTTTGTTACCATTGTCCTCCTGACATCACAATGGGTGTTGCTCTGTGTTACCATCTTTAAGCTTAACCTTAGTGAATTCCCCCAGACATCACATTGGTTGTTTCCATGGGTTATCATCTTTAAGATTAACCTTATTGAAATCCTCCTGACACCACAATGGGTGTTGCAGTGGATTACCATCTTCTTCTTGACATCACTATTGGTTGCCCTGGATTATCATGTTTAAGCTTAACCTTAGTGACTTCTTCCTGACACCACAATTAGTGTTTCCTGGGTTATCCTCTTTAAGCTTAAACTTAGTGGCTTCCTCCTGAATCACAATGGTTGTTGCCTTGGGTTACTATCTTTAAGCTAAACCTTAGTGACATCCTCCTGACATCAAAATGGTTGTTTTCCTGGGTAACTGTTTCTTATCTGAACCTTAGTGCCTTACTTCTGAAATCCCAATGAGTGCTGCCATGGGTTACCAACTTTAAGCTTAACCCCATCAGTGGCTTCCTCCTGATATCACAATGAGTGGTGCCCTTGTTTACCATCTTCCTCCTTACCAGACAATGAATTTTTCCCTGTGTTACCATGTTTAAGCTTAAATTAGTGACTTATTCCTGACACCACAATGAGTTTTGAGCTGGGTTACCATCTTTAAGCTTAAAATTATTGATTTTTTACCATCTTCCTCCTCACATCACAATGGGTGTTGCCCTGGGTTACCATCTTTAGGCTGAACTTTAGTGACTTCTTCCTGACATGACAATGGGTGTTTCTCTGGGTTACCCTCTTTAAGCTTGACCCTTGTAAATTCCTCCTGACTTCACAAGGGGTGTTGACTTGGGTTACCATTTTTAACCTTAATTAGTGATATCTTTCTGACACCACAATGAGTGTCACTCTGGGTTACCCTACTTAAGCTTAACTTTAGTGTCTCCCTCAGTTACCGTCCTTATGCTTAACCTTAGTAACTTCCTCTTGACATCACAATGAGTGTTTCCCTGGTTTACTATCTTTAAGCTTGTCCATAGTGACTTCATCCTGAACTCCTGTTATCACAACAGGTGCTGCCCTTGTTTTCTCTTCATTAAGCATAACCTTAGTGACTTTCTCCTGAGATCAAGATGGGTGTCACACTGGGGTATCGAATTTTGCTTAAACTTAGTGATGTCATCCTAACCTCTGACATCATGATGGGTGTTGCCCTCGTTTAACATCTTTAACCTTAACCTTGGTGATGTCCTCCTGACATTATGATGGTTATCGCCCTCTGTTACCATCTTTAACATTAACCTTATTGATGACCTACTGAAACCACGGTGGTTGTTGCCCTGGGTTACCATCTTTAAGGTTGTTCTTGGTGATTTCCTCCTGATACCTCCATGGCTATTGCCTTAGATTACCATCTTTAAGCTTAAACTTAGAGATGTCCCCCTGACATCAGAATGGGTGTTTCCCTTGGTTACCATCTTGAAGCATAACCTTAGTGACTTCCTCCTGACTTCACAATGCATGATGCCCTGGGTTACCATCTGCCTCCTGACATCACAATGGGTGTTTCCCTGGTTTACCATCTTCCTCCTAACATCCCAGTGGGCGTTGTCCTGTGTTACCATCTTTCATCTAAATATTAGTGACTTCCTCTGGACATCACAATGGATATTGACCATGGTTACCATCTTTAAGCTTAACCGAAGTGACTTCCTCCTGACACCACAATGGGTGTTGCCCAGGGTTTTCATCTTCTTTTTTCATCAAAATTGGTATCTCCATGGGGTGTCATGATTAAGCTTAACCTTAGTGACTTCCTCTTCACACCACAATGAGTGTTGCCCTGGATTACCATCTTTAAGCATAACCTTATTGACATCCTCCTGACATCACATCTGGTGCTATACTGTGCTACTGTTTTTTTTTTTTTTTTTTATTGAATCATAGCTGTGTACATTAGTTCAATCATGGGGTACAGTGTGGGGGCTTCACATGCAATCTGAGATATTTTTATCAACCTGATTGATATACCATTCATGATATTTTCTCATTTACTATATGAAAACATTTTTGATCCATATTTAGAAGTTTTCTCCTGACCCTTCGAATATTTT
>CAUYON010131335.1:0-31917 GCA_963573935.1 Arctocebus calabarensis | reverse complement strand
GATGTGTGTTCCTCGACCTTGTCTCTTGGCTCAGCTCCAAACCGTTGGCTTTCTCACCAAATTTCTGTCCTTTAACTCTCCTTCTGGACAGGAGCGTCTGCAGAAAGCTGGCTACAGACCGCCATCTTGGCTCCTCCCCCGGTGTTCTCTTTTCTAAGGATAATTATTATTTCTGTAAGTTTTCACTATTTTTTCACACAAATTTATATACAAAAAAAAATGCAAGAATGTGAAAAGAAAATGTGACCCAGGACAAAGGGAGTTTTCTTGATAGTCTTCTGTAGAAGCTTATCCCAAGACAGAGTTGTAATTATCAGATAGTGACTTAAAATAACCAGGATAAAAGTGAAAAACATATCTAGTGGAAAAGATGGAAAAACATTTATGAAAAGTTGTAGAACTTTTTCAGATGGTTATAAAATATATTTTTAAAAAATCAAATAGAGTGTAATTTTGTTTGCAGATATAATAGGCTTTAAACCAATAAAAGTTAGGAAAGATAAGGATGGTCACTTCATATTTGTTAAGGGTAACACTCAACATGATGAAATTTCAATTATTACCATTTATGTACCCAACCAGAATGTGCCTCAATTTATAAGAGAGACTATAACAGACATGAGCAACTTGATTTCCTCCAACTCCGTAATAGTCGGAGATTTTAACACTGCTTTGGCAGTGTTGGATAGATTCTTCAATAAGAAGCTAAGCAAAGAAATTTTAGACTTAAACTTAACCTTTCAACATTTGCATTTAACAGACGTCTACAGAACATTTCATCCTAACAAAACTGAGTTCATGTTCTTCTCATCAGCCCACGGAACATACTCCAAAATTGATCACATCTTGGGCCATAAGGCTAACCTCAGCAAATTTAAAAGAATAGAAATTATTCCTTGCATCTTCTCAGACCATCATGGAATAAAAGTTGAACTCAGTAGCAACAGGAATCTGCATACTCATACAAAAACATGGAAGCTAAATAACCTTATGCTGAACAATAGATGAGTCATAGATGAGATTAAGAAGGAAATTACCAAATTTTTAGAACAAAATGATAATGAAAACATGAATTATCAGAACTCCTGGGATACTGCAAAGGCAGTCCTAAGAAGGAAATTTATAGCATTGCAAGCCTTCCTCAAGAGAATGGAAAGAAAGGAAGTTAACAACTTAATGGGACATCTCAAGCAACTGGAAAAGGAAGAACATTCCAATCCCAAACCCAGCAGAAGAAAAGAAGTAACCAGGGTGGCACCTGTGGCTCGAAGGAGTAGGGTGCTGGCCCCATATACTGGAGGTGGCGGGTTCAAACCCGGCCCTAGTCAAAACTGCAAAAAGAAAGAAAGAAAGAAAGAACCAAAATTAGAGCAAAATTTAATGAAATTGAAAACAAAAGGATTATACAACAGATCAATAAATCAAAAAGTTCATTTTTTGAAAAGGTCAATGAAATAGAGAAACCTTTGGCTAACCTAACCAGGAAAAAAAAAAAGAGTAAAATCTCTAATTCAATCAGTCAGAAATAGTAAAGATGAAATAACAACACATTCCTCTGAAATTCAAAATATCCTTAATGAATATTACAAGAAACTTTATTCTCAGAAATATGAAAATCTGAAGGAAATTGACCAATACTTGGAAGCACACCACCTTCCAAGACTCAGCCAGAATCAAGTGGAAATGTTGAACAGGCCTATATCAAGTTCTGAAATATCATCAACTATACAAAATCTCCCTAAAAAGAAAAGCCCAGGACCAGATGGCTTCATGTCAGAATTCTACCAAACCTTTAAAGAGGACCTAGTATCTATATTACTCAACCTTTTCCAAAATATAGAAAAAGAAGGAATACTACCCAATACATTCTATGAAGCAACCATCACTTTGATCCCCAAACCAGGAAAAGACCCAACAAGAAAAGAAAATTATAGACCAATATCACTAATAAATATTGATGCAAAAATATTCATCAAGATCCTAACAAACAGAATGATCAAGTGGGTTTTATTCCAGAGTCTCAAGGATGATTCAATGTATGTAAATCTATAAATATAATTCATCACATAAACAAATTAAAAAACAAAGACCATATGATTTTCTCAATTGATGCAGAAAATTCTTTTGATAATATCCAGCATCCTTTCATGATGAGAACACTTAAGAAAAATGGTATAGAAGGGACATTTCTTAAACCGATAGAGGCCATCTACAGCAAACCCACAGCCAATATCGTATTGAATGGAGTTAAATTGAAATCATTTCCACTCAGATCAGGAACCAGGCAAGGATGCCCATTGTCTCTACTGCTTTTTAACATTGTGATGGAAGTCTTAGCCATCACAATTAGGGAAGAAAAGGCGATCAAGGATATCCATGTAGGATCACAAGAGATCAAACTTTCACTCTTTACAGATGATATGATTGTATATCTGGAAAACACCAGTGATTTTACTACAAAACTCTTAGAAGTGATCAAGGAATACAGCAGCATCTCAGGCTACAAATTCAACACTCATAAATCTGTAGCTTTTATACATACTAACAGTAGTCAAGCTAAAAACAGTCAAGGACTCTATTCTGTTCACAGTAGTGCCAAAGAAGGTGAAATATTTAGGAGTTTACCTAACAAAGGATGTGAAAGATCTCTATAAAGAGAATGATGAAACTCTAAGAAAAGAAATAGCTGAAGATGTTAACAAATGGAAAAACATACCATGCTCATGGCAGGGAAGACTCAAAATAGTTACAATGTCTATAGTACCCAAAGCAATATGCAATTTTAATGCAGTCCCTATTAAAGTTCCACTGTCATACTTTAAAGATCTCAGAAAAATAATACTTCATTTTGTATGGAATCAGAAAATCCTCGAATAGCCAAAACACTACTCAGAAATAAAAACAAAGCAGGAGGAATCATGCTACCCGACCTCAGACTATACTATAAATCAATAGTGATCAAAACAGCATGGTACTGGCACAAAAACAGAGAGGTAGATGTTGGAACAGAATAGAGAACCAAGAGATGAACCCAGCTACTTACCATTATTTGATCTTTGACAAGCCAATTAAAAACATTCAGTGGGGAAAAGACTCCTATTTAACAAATGGTGCTGGGTGAACTGGCTGGAAACCTGTAGAAGACTGAAACTGAACCAACACCTCTCACCATTAAACTAAGGTAGCCTCTCACTGGATTAAAGATTTAAACTTAAGACATGAAACTATAAAAATACTAGAAGAAAGTGCAGGGAAAACGCTTGAAGAAAATGGCCTGGATGAATATTTTATGAGGAGGACCCCCTGGGGAATCAAAAATACACTACTGGGACCTGATCAAACTAAAAAGCTTCTGCACAGCCCAGAACACAGTAAGTAAAGCAAGCAGATAGCCCTCAGAATGGGAGAAGATATTTGCAGCTTATGTCTCTGACAAAGGTTTAATAACCAGAATCCACAGAGAACTCAAATGTATTAGCAAGAAAAGAACAAGTGACCCCATCTCAGGGTGGACAAGAGACTTGAAGAAAAACTTCTCTGAAAAAGACAGGCACACGGCCTACAGACATATGAAAAAATGCTCATCATCCTTAATCAGAGAAATGCAAATCAGAACTACTTTGAGATATCATCTAACCCCAGTAAGATTAGCCCACATCACACAATTCCAAAACCAGAAATGTTGGCATGGATGTGGAGAAAAAGGAACACTTCTACACTGCTGGTGGGAATGCAAACTAATCCATTCCTTTTGGGAAGATGTTTGGAGAATACTTAGAGATCTAAAAATAGACCTGCCATTTGATCCTACAATTCCTCTACTAGGTATATATCCAGAAGACCAAAAATCACATTATAGTAAAGATATTTGTACTAGAATGTTTATTGCACCCCAATTCATAATTGACAAGTCTTGGAAGAAGTCCAAGTGCCCATCGACCCACGAATGGATTAATAAATTGTGGTACATGTATACCATGGAATATTATGCAGCCTTAAAGAAAGATGGAGACTTTACTTCTTACATGTTTACATGGATGAAACTGTAACATATTCTTCTTAGCAAAGTATCTCAAGAACGGAAGAAAAAGTACCCAATGTACTCGGCCCTACTATGAAACCAACTATAACCCAATTATAGCCCAAGAAGAGGGGGAAAGGAAGGAGAGGGGAGAGGGGAGGAGGGTGGAAAGAGGGAAATTGGTGGGACCACACCTACAGTGCATCTTACAAGGGTACATGTGAAATTTACTAAGTGTAGAATATAAATGTCTAAATACAGTAACTAAGAAAATGCAGTAAAGGCTATGTTAAGCACTTTGATGAAAATATTTCAAATTGTATATAAAACCAGCACATTATACCCCATGATTGCATTAATGTACACAGCTATGATTTAATAAAAAAAAATCAAATAGAGGCGGCACCTATGGCTCAGTAAGGAGGGTGCCAGACCCATATACCAAGGGTGGGAGGTCCTGGTTGCTCAGGAGGCTGAGGCAAGAGAATCGCCTGGGCCTAGGAGCTGGAGGTTGCTGTGAGCTGTGGTGCCATAGCACTCTACCGAGGGCAATAGAGTAGAAATAGAATCAAATAGAAATAAAGAAGACTAAATTAAATGAAAAATTCATCATATTTGCTTATGGGAGACAGCACATAGCAGAGGAAATAATCAGTGAAGTTGAAGATAGAGTCATAGAAATTACCCAGACTGAAAAATAAAAGAGGAAAAAAAAAAAAAGCCCAGGATATCTGACGACTGTGGAACAATATTAAATACTTTAACAGTCATGTAATTGTAACTTAGAAAGAGAAATGAGAGAGATTGGGGCAGAAGTTATCAATTCACATGGCACCATCTCCCAGTGGCTTTTCTGGGCCATCATTTTGAAAGCAGGTCTCTGGACCAATCCAATGACTCTCAATCGCATTGCTAAGATTTAGTACCTTAATAGTTCTTGTTGCTACATAAATTATTCCTTTATTTTCATTTTATTCTACCCATACTTATTGAACATATACTAAATTCCAGAGATTTTGTTTTTTTCTCATTTACTCTTGAATCTTGACCTCCTTCCTAGCACAGTGTATAGGAGGCGCTCAAAAAAGTTAATTGTCCTAAGGGTCAGTTCTAAGGCCCTGTTTTTTATCGTTTTCCCCAAGATTGTCAGGCAGAGTCTCCTAAGCTTGTCATGCCTTTGTTACTTTTCTCTCTTTTTTCTTTCTAAACCCCAAGCTCTGCTTTTTCTAAATTCTCAAAAGAATTGGTTCACAAATAGGCATTTTTAAAAAATTGGTATATAGCTAGATACAAAAAGGTATCTAGAGATAAACCAGGGTTTTGATAAGAACAACCAGATGTTAGGGGAATGATAACCATACTTTTGTTAATGTATATATCAACCTACCCTTAATTATGTGCATATAGGCTACTGCTCCCTACCGGACAGCAGTCTCTTGGTATTCCCAGGGCCAAGCTGCCATGGTTTAACTGTTTCTCTTTCTTGCACATTATAACATTCATTATGTTTCATGTGGAAAGGGAGATTCCTTAAAATTTTCAATCATCTAAAAAATCAGTCATTTAAATAATGGACATATGTCATTAAAGTTTTTTTTAAAGGCAACTGTCAAAATACTTTTTAAAAATTATTATTCTTAGTTAAAAATTTATGTCCTCTAGGCCTGTTGGCTGAGTCTGAGAAACCGATGCCCACATCTGTCAGAATCTCTCAGTGACTGATTACATAGGATTTATCAGCCACACTAGAAATCTCCCAGGGTATTATTCCATTTTCTTAGTTCTGACTAAGAAATGTCTACACATCTCCTGTGGTTTTCTGATTTATATTAGGATTTACTCTGTATCATCACTGGAATAGGGAAATCTTATGATAGTAGGAAAAATCTGAGTTGTCACTTCTTAGTATTCTCTATAAACATTAATGGAATTGTTAATCATAGAATCACTAGATGCAAGAGAATCTTTGAGTCATTAATTATCCAGAATCATCTGGTTTAGTCTTGTTTGTTTACTAAGGGAAAGCAAAGGAGATATTGGTCCCAAAGTTGTGTAACTAGTGTTTGGTTTGTCCTCATCTATTAAACACATCATGCTTCTTTTCCTAAATGTTTTTGGTTATTGATAACCTCCCTTCACCCACCACAGAAAACCTAAAAAGAAAAAAAGCATTAAATTTCAGCACATTTTTTTTAGAATTACATATCACCAGTATCTATGAGGAATCATAATTAGGGATGACGAAATTCATTCAATAACTAGTCATTATTGTACCAATGGCAATCCTGACTGACAGGCTTTACTGCTAATTCTCAGCACAATTTTAGACAGGAATCTCTTACTAATACAAATGCAGAAACTAATCCTAAAAAATTACAAAGTAACTTCCTCAAGATAATAAGTACCAGAGAGTGGCAAAGCCAAGAATTGAACTTGAAAGTTTTTACTCCCCAATAGACAACACCGTTTAATATCTACCTAATCATATTGTTGGAGGAGATAGTCAATTAGGTATGAACGGAAAAGTGAGTCAACTGGCTGGAACAAACAGCGCTGAACAAACAGACCCCAGGAGATGAAAGAGCCATTCATTTCTCCGTGTTGCCCAGGTACAAAGCGACCTTTCCCCTACTGTATATGACAAAGAACAGAAGGAACACTGACGCTCAGCCTGCTTTGGCATCAGCAAACACAAACAGCAGCCACTTGGTGCAAGGCGCTCGGGCTCCGCTCCAGCCAGCCTGCTCCCGTTCTCAGGAACATACTTTTATCTCTGCACAGGCCTTTCCTAAGCCGGTCCGCTTTTCTTCAACAAACTTGCCACTGTCCCTTGGTTATGAGCATACAGTGACGTTTCTTTCTGCAATGTGAATAAGAACCTTTTGCCTATGACAATATCTCCTAACAGAAAATAACAACAACAACAAAAAAAAAAAAAAAAAAAGAAAGAAAAAGGTTTAGATTAAGGCAGACAGCTATATGCTAAATTTATTTCTTATGTACTGATTCACTTATAAATACATTATTAATTTAAATTTAAGAAGTATACAAGGTGATTAGGGAAAATATAAAATCATATAATGCAAAATAAGATGAGTTATGAAGCATATCATTCTGTCTACTCATACATGGAATGCACTTGTATTGTCCTTTTCAGCAAAAAACAAACAACCACCACAAAGCACACACACAGACACACACACAATACAAATTCTTCATTAACTCAAGTTTACCAAAATGTATATCATGTTATACTGGTTAATAGTTTTGTTGTTTTTAGAAATGCCCCTCAAATCTATTTATGGATTTACATCTAACATCCACTTTAAGAAATGATCTCTCTTTTCCTAAATTAAGCTTTTTAATTTTCTGAGCTGGCATTTTTATGTCATTGGTGTGCTTTATAAAATTTTCTAAATGCTCTAAAAACTTTAATAACCTACTTACCTAGTAATCTATTGACAAAAAAGCCATTTTTCTCATTCTAAATTAATACTGCAGTTTAATCATAACTATATTTACATTTTGAAAAGAAATCTTTCTGATAGTACTCACATTAGCAAACATGAAAACACCTCTATGCACACATACACACACACACAAATTATGCACTTGCTGGAGTCTGAACAACAGGTTTATTTTCAATTAATATGAATTATCTGTTTAAGAGATGTTATCAAGTTTTTTTAAAGCCTGAGTAGATTTTGTTGTGGTTTTGCTTTTTTTGTTAATTATTTTTTTAATTCAGTCATTTGCACATAGATCATGTATACATTTATGCCATTATGGGATCAATGTGTTGATTATTTGTACAAATTGGAGTGCTTGCATCCTACCAATCAACATAGCCTTCACCTCATTTACCGAATTACAGCGTTAAGACATTTATGTTCTACACCCAGTAGATCCAACTTGTACTTGTAATGTGCTCCACAGGTGTGGTCTCCCTACTAACCCTCCCTCTATGGACCCACCCTCCTCCTTCACCCTCTCCCTCCCCTGTGGTTTTACTTTCAATAGTTTCTTGGCTGGTGGACTGAATAGGAGCCCCTTGTTATTCGAATTAACAAGCTCAAACTCTGAAACTTCCCAGGAACAAAACCTATTGCCTTCCTTCCTCGACTGCTTTCATTAGCTTGTCCTGTTGTGCAGGGCACATTGTAACCACTCAAGTAAGTCTTTGTTGACTACTAAATTCTTTAAAAAAAAAAAAAGGTCACCTTCATATTTAGAATTGCAAGAACTGCTTTTCTTTCTAAAAATAGATTCAAGCAACACATTAATAGGTGAGGAAATCTGTAATTTGTAGGGGTGGTGATGTTATGGGAGAGAACCGTGAATTATAAGAAAATACATGATTTAATACTATACCAGCGTATAGTAACTCAACTAGTTACTATAGTATAATAATCTCAACTATATAAAGTTGGGCCAGTCATCATCTCATCTGTAAACAAACTGGCAGGCATGGTTATCACGGCCTAAACATTCTACTCTTCCCACAACAGTACAATTAAGTGGCTCTCTCACTGCGGCTCAGAAATCACTTTTGTAATGTGTAACTTTTATTGTATTGTCAGAATGTGCATTGGCTAGTACATAGAAGAAAAAGCATTTCTATTTTACCTGAACCATAAATACTTAGCCCTTTTTTTTTAGGTATCTTTGAATTGCACATAAGAGAAACCTGTGGGATCTCATACTCAGAAAATAGATGAGATCATTTCAGAGGTGACTCCATACTATTTTCTATTCCCCACTCCATTTTAGTCATGTGTAATGAAACGATTTGATGGGAGCAACATAGAAAATTACTGAGAATTTTTATATTCTGAGGTTCTTTGACTATTGACTGAGTGGGCAAAGGGGCAGGATTAATATCTATTTCTGGAAAAAAAATTGTGAGACAGAGGTACATTTTCAGACACAGAATATTTTTTTTCTTGCTTCATTGGGCAAGAAAGCTTTATCTTGTTCTGTGAGGTTAACTATGGGAACAGACCACTGCTGGGAGCTGGTAACACAAGGCCGAGAGAGGAAGGGAGAGGATGCCCGGTTAGCTTCCTGCCCTTACAGGCCATGGCACGCTTGGGCTATGAAGATGAGGGTAAGAGTTTTAAATCAGCTGTGAAATTATTTTGGTACCTAGTGTAGAGTGAAGGATTGGGGTTATGTGTTCTTAGTAATTTCCTAGAATAGACAACTGGAGCTCTGCATTAGCACCTGTATTTGATGAAGGTATAGAGCTTTAGTCAACCGTTTGGTCAAGCAGAAATAGTAGTAGGTTTATGATAGCTCTTGAGATAATAATTGAAAAAAAATCTGATCCTTATGACTTCTAATATCAAAAAGCTTACGCTTTGTTGGCTATATCAACAAATAGATAATTAACTTCCAAACAAAACAATAAAAAAGATAAATTCTTTGCTGCTATGTATGACTCTATTTTTGGTCATAGTCTCAAGTCAGTGGGTATTTTTTTTTTTTGGCAAATTAATTTTAATATACAGATACAAAACAACAAATATAGATTCACAGCATTTACAAGAAATCAAATAGCATCGCATTTTTTTCTTTTTTTTACAAAAAACGTCATTTGACAAAAATACTTCTCAAGTTAAAGCCATCTTGTACACCATACTTCAGCTGTCTACAGCAAATTCATCAGTTTGGAGGCCATCGTTAGACTTACACAGAGAACACCACCTTGAGGTTGATGAGTTAAAAGGCTGCCAACGGCCTTGCAAAGTCAGTGGGTATTAATGGAGAAGGACATACTTGAGGATCACCTGTGAAATAGTACAGACTCAAAATAGCTTAATTCCCATGTTATATGCAACATAAATAGTGAGGTCTTTCTTCTATCAATTCTGAATCTTAGAATCTTTCATGTCATAGAAATTTATGGGAACATTATCTGAAACAAAATCATAATTTGACCTAAATAGTGACATCTACTGATGTAGCTCTTTTCTTTATTTTTTCCATAAGAGTCATGCATCATGAAGGTTAATATCCAATATCACCCAATAGGACTTTATTAACAAACACTTATATTAATTACCCAGAGCTAACAAATGTTAAGATTTTTTTTTTTTTGCATGTTTGCTTTACGGGGTTCTTGGATTACAGTAGTAAAGGATTAATAAGATGCAGACATATTTTTCAGGGAACTGAAGCCAATAAGTATAACATGTATGAAATTATGTAGTTAAAATGCAAACAAGAAGTAAAACTTAAGAAAGGCAATAATTAAAAGAATGCTGTCAAGGTTCAAATGAGAACTTTTTTTATAATTCTATGTAGAAAGAATTGGCCAGAGATGAGAAATTTGGGTGAAGCTGTCAAGTGATTGCATAAAGTCTGTTTTGCAAAATGTCAAATATTTTCTCGCCACTAAAGTTTAGCTATAACATAAGTATAGGATCCCAATTATATATGAATCTTTGCTAATCATAGAAATGTTTCTATAAAAATATCCCTTCTAAGTTTTTCTTCTGAAGTAATGGAGAGCTGTGTCCTTAAGGGAAATTGGAATTTACAGAAAGTTGGAGCAATAAAAGGAGAATGGAAATCTTTCTCCTTTTTTCCTCATTTTTATAGTTTTAGTAATCAAATATTGCTGGCGAATAATTAATAGTGTAATGTCATAATTCTCCCATCTATATTGATAATTGTTGCTTTATAGAATTATTCTGTTATACAAAATGTCTGGATTTGCTTGTGTTCGACCAAAAGGTTCTAAATAGGCAAATCATCAGTTTATTAAAGAAACCAGATTAATAATGTCTTGCATTATATTATTGTAAGGGGAGACCTATATCAGATGTTTTGCATTTGTTTTTTGAACTGAAATATTTGGTGACATCCAGTTATCCTGTTGATTTTTATCTAGGCTTAAAAAAATTAATTCTCTATTAATTAAACAGAGAAAAATATTTATCATCTGGAGTTTTCAAATTAATAAATACTTTACAAATTTTTTATCAGTTTTTCATAGTGTAATATCCTAAGCATAGTCATAATTTGCCTTACTTTGTCAAGGGCTGACTTATTACGTATGTAGTTTATATGAAATAAATGTGATTTTATTGTTTGAATTTTTTTTTTTGAGACAGAATCTTACTTATTAACCCTCTGGCGTCACAGCTCACAGCAACCTCCAGCTTCTGAGCTTAGGTGATTCTCTTGTCTCATCCTCCCCAGTACCTGGGACTACAGGCTCCTGCCACAACTCCTGGCTATTTTTTTGTTGCAGTTTGGCTGGGGCTGGGTTTGAACCTGCCACCCTCAGTATATAGGGCTGGCACCCTACCCACTGAGCCACAGGCGCTGCCCTTCATTGAATTTTATATGATTTTTTAATATAGCAAAAATTTTAAAATCTGAAAAATTGACCTGGTTAATCTTGTGCATTCAGGTCATATCCAAATACAGAGAACATGTGATTCTGGCAATAGATAGTTTAGGAACCTGCAATTGCCTAAGTTTCTATAATGTGGGAAAATCTGAGAATAAAATTAACCTTCAAAAAAACAACATTTAGAAAAGAGTTTTGTTCACTGTGGGCACAAGAATATAGAAAATATAATATGCAGGGGATGCCAACTAGCTCAGATGCTAATGTCTGGAGAAAGGGAAGGCTCTTTAGCGTTGGTCTGACGAATGCGACAAGTGGGATCCTGTGTGAGTTACTGAGCCCAAACTCAGTAATGATGTCATAGAAAATTTTACTATAAGCATTTGCATGATCAGTAATGACACAGCAATAGTACTATAATCAATTTTTATTTTCTCCTCATTACAATTCTGGTGACATTCTCTAACTCGTGGGATCAAAGGATCCTTCTTACATATTCCAGCAGATTTTCTTTCTTCACCATGTTTTTCTTTCTTACCTGAAGTGTATATTTATGTTTTCTTTCCTCGTAGTATTTGGGTTGCCACTGTCAGATGTCTTTTCCATGCCTGGGGAAAGTGGCTTCACCCTGAAACCACTGCTGTAAAGTAGAGACCAATTTTCCATATATCCTTTGAGTAGTTTCTAGATACCACTTTTGTTAATTTTATGAACTGTTCCAGTGTTGTGTAATTGCCTTTGGCTTCAGATTTATTGGAAGTATCTGGTTATCATTGGTAGATAAGAAAGATCTACACAAAAAGACAAACAGATACGACATAATGTGGGTGCATTAAATAGGGGCCAATCCTGGAATCAGGAGGACTAGCTGTATTTTTTGGTTTTATATCTGTTATTACTGGGGGCTTATTGGCAAGGATTTGCACACACAGACTCATGGAAAAATAAGTGACAATATTAACGTCTTATTATAAAATTGGTGTCAAAGAAGCCGTTCAGTGCAAAATAGAAAGAAAAGAGGACTAGACGGTAAAGGGCACGCTGAAACCTCAAGCGATGGTGCTGTTACATTGCAGACTCTACAGTACGTCCAAGGGTTGGAGATTCAATTGTCTGAATGCGTGATTTGGCGAGCCAGTTTAGACTAGAGTAAACTGGACCTGTCACTGAAATCACAATGGGTAAAAATGGACCTATTCAATCTGACTCTCAATGCCCCAAATTCTTCCTGGTTGTAAATTAGAGCTTCTGGACAATGTGTTAACTCATTGGGGTCACCAGGGTACTGTGTTAGCTCAGTGCTCACAATTGCCCATGACCGATTCCGCGCTCTCCCCAGCAGGAGGGACGCAATGTCATTTTGTGCTCTCTTCTTTAGGATAATATCAGGCCTGAAAGGGAAGGAACAAAAGACGTGGCTGCTCTCCTTCCACCCACCCTGCTTGGCGGTACTCACACCCCCACTTCCACTTGGCCAGACGTATGAACCAGACAGAAAATGAGCTTAGAGGGTGTGTGGTTACTCGCAGACTTGAATAAAATCAAGAATTCAGTGCTGTTCAACTCCATCTTCAAGTCAAAGAAAACAGGCATATTGGCAGCACAGGAGAGCTGGAGAGTTTTCTACCTTATCCTTAGTAAAATCATGACAATATGCTTTCTCTTGCTAGGACCAACATTTTAACATGGCTACTGTCTGCTTTCTTGACAGCATTTCATTCTATTCCCTACTCAGTCATTACCATCCAGCAATACTGGCTTTTTAAAATTGTATTTAAACACGTCTGTTTCTCACTGCATCTGGGCCTCACTGCATGCGTGTCACTCCCCTTCCTTGAATAGAGCCATTCTTCACCCAACAAGTTCCAAAGCGTCAGTCAGATAGGTGTCGGCTTCCATGTCAGTTCTACATGGAGGCACTGCCTGAAAGGGTGAGTTATGTAAGGCCCTATTTACTTATTTATTCTTTCATTCATTTTGCATAGCGGTCTATTTGTAGCACTTATCACATTTTGTAGTGACATATTCTTCTGTTGTGTTCCTTGCATATTTCTCATCTTCACTAGACGATAAACTAGAAGTATGCAGGTATCATATCCGTTTTCTTGAATACGGTATATCTGGCATCCTGTCCAATTCACAGCCCTTAGTAAGTGCTCAGCGAATGAAATCCCAGTACCTACTGCCTTGTCATGTGCTCTGGGTCTTGGTCACAATGCAGGATCTAAAGCAATGTCATTGACCTAAAAGCGCCTAAAAGCTGTGAGACTTAAACACAGACCAGGACACGTTTTAGTAATGGTTACTGGGCTTTGTCTTTCCTTAAGTTTTAGTGCATTGCACTCATGGTCTTCTAGATCAAAGCACCGTAGGCTGTAGTCAGCAGCAGACTTGTTAACAGAGGAAGTCTGCAAATGGGATCTCCACCCTCTAATTCAAAGTTACTTGTCCTCTGACACCCTGTCCGGTCCCTTGATAAGGGCTAGTCAATCAATTGGGACATCCCCTTTCATTTTCATTGTAAAACTCTCCCTGATACTTGTAGTAAATTGTTTGAAATTTTGTGCATTTTCTAAACTGCAAACAATTCCATATTCACATATTGGTAGCTATATTATTATTTTAATATAGTATAAAAATATTTTCTAAAACCAATTATCAATGACTAAGAGATTGTTAGCTTTTTAATTTTTTTTAACAATTTATTCATGCATTTTTGACTATTGGTAAGGATAATACCATATCTTTTGCTTTCCAGAGAGAAATAGGAATAAACAACAATTTCCAGGGCATTTGACCCAGAACCAGCACCCCCTGTTGGTAGAGAACCCTCATCCTGCAGCTGCTATTCTGTCTCTCTGCTCCTTTTCTCAGGAGCTGTTCCTGTACCTGTCTGTTTTACTCCTGCTATTGGAGAACTTCACCTCTGCTACAAGTTCTCTACAAGTTCTCCCTGCTTCTGTTCTTGGAAACATTGTTCCTACAGCTGCTGCTACGAGGGTCTTCAAAGCTGAAAGAGATCCCATGAGATAAGAGTCAAGATCTTTAGAGTGTTGCCTTGTTTCTTGAATGGTGTGGTCCCACCTTTCTGAGGAATATTAATAATTTCCTTCTGGCACAGAGACAAGGAGCCTGCATCTTACTTACAGAAGTGCCCATCTTGATAAGTAGATTGTGTCCCAAACTAAGTCATAGATAGCACACGCCAACCGATGTTCATTATCACTATTCTGAGCCAATTGTGGGGAATATGCAGCCACCTGATTTCAAAATTATTCTTCTTTAAACACAAAAGGAGGCAAGAAAAACTGCATCTGTTCTGCTGTACCTCTTTTAATAAAAGAATTTGTTTTATAAAATTTAGATTCCGTCAAAAGACCACACTTAAGGACCTACTGTAGGCCACATGTGGTCTTAAACCCATAGGTCCCCCACCCTGCCCACGCTCTTGTATGCTATGGATGAAGCAATGAACACAAACTGGCAAAAACCCACCTTCATGTTTCTCAGTCACCCAGAGCTTTGGACAATCCTTTTCTTTTTTTTTTTTAAGTTTATTTGAAATTTTTTTTGGACATCTTAAGCTTAATATCCTGAGGAGTTTTATTGTCAGGCCCCAAACTTTACACACATCTGTAAGGGATTATCATACAAATAATCCCCTCTCAAACTCTTAGAAATAGGATCCTTGGTGGTTTAACACCATACCTAACAAAATCAGTGACCAACATTTCTTGAGCCCTTATATGCCAGACATAGTACTAAGGGAATGGCAAATATTAACTCTTTTAACTCTAATAACAATGCTCAGAGTTAATATTTGCCAAAAATTTAGTACTAGTGTTGCTTCCAACTTATGATTAAGAAACTTGGAGAAATTGAGAGGTTTACCGAGTTCACGTGGCAAATTAGTGAAGATGGTAAGACTGTCACCTCACATCTCAGAGTCTGTGCTGAATACTGAAGAGGGATTGCTAATGTGAGCAAGCGACAGACCCTGGTTGTCACGTTGCTCATAATCTAAAGAGGAGGGGAAGGAAGGAATTGGTTCAGAACACTAGGTGCAGGTGGCATACAACTCTGCCGCAAGGGATTTGGGTAGGACTTCCCAGAAGAGGTGACTCTTGAGCAATATCTTGATGAATGACAAGTCACCACGTGGGCAAAGGAGGCGTCATGCTTACTACAGATGATGCAGTTATGTATGAGTATTAAAAAAATGTTTCCCAACTGGGAGCTACAAATAGTTTGTATTGCTTGATTGCCCAATACAAGTGGGAGGGGACCAGTCATGATTGTTGCACAGGCACCACCAGACTGCAGCAGCACAATCATGAAGGGCTATTTATGCTTGTCTAGGAGTTTCAACTTTACCCTGGAGAGCTGGGGAACCATGAGAGACTTCATGCAGAGGAATTATATAACTTCACTTGTGTTGGGAAGACAAGAAAAGTTAGCAAAGGAGCATATAATGGTTCAGAAACCAACATGGCAGGGTGAAAATCCACAAGCTTTTGCATTAAACACAGACTCTTTCATTTTCTACTCCTGAAAATCATTAAGTTTGCTTAACATTTTCCATTTGCTGTGGAGATCCACTCCCCTCTCTTACATGCAGTGTCTGTATCTAGAAGACTGGCCTGCCTCCATGGACCACCTTGTCCGCATGTTCAGCTGGGCTCTCTCAAGGCTGATCAGAGACTGAGGAGTGGAGGGAGCTTTTTCCCTGTGGGGTCACTGTGAAGTTGTGGATCCCACGGAGCTTCTGTGGTGGCCCTTTCCACCAGCCCCTGGTCTTGGAGTGGTAATGGATCCTACCGGCACTCCCAGGATTCTCCACCATCCCTTATGATTTTCCAAGCTTACATCTTTGTAAAATTTACTCAAATTATCCAAAATTGAGTGTTGTTTCTAGTCAGGACTCTGATGAACATATGAGAATAAAATAAAACAGATATTTTTAGACACTGTTAGTGGGATTATATTAATAACTGAGTGCATCCTTTCAACAGAACAATTTGAATAACAGTAAGATTTTGAATGCATACGGTCTTTTCCCCAGAAATCTCTCATTTAAGATTTTATCCAGTGGATAAAGTCCCCAGAATATATGTAGAAAAATGTTTATTGTGATATTTTTAATGGTTTAAAAAAACAAGGAAAATATATATATCCATTTAGACTGATTTAATACATCTCAAAGACAAATTTTGGAAATACAATGTAATTTATAGAACAGTAGAAATATTATTTCTTTGGTATAAAACATATATTTTTAAGGAGATAAACAACACTAATAATGTTGACACTTGTGGAAAGGGCCTGGAGGCACAGGTTGAGAGGTTGAACATAAATTTTGTACTTGTCATATTGCATTTTTCTAAACTGTTTCTAACTTTAACAAAAATTATTTTTAATTTTCAAAAATATCTTTGAAATGGAAATGTTGGGTCCTGTGTCTTGGGATTGTTTTGAGAACTAAATCATAATATATCTTGAATAGTTGTTAGGTACTATATCTATAGGATGATCTGGTGATGAGTGACAACACTCTGAACATGGGTAATAGACCTGGAAGACATGGTGGACTTTCAAGTTGCACAGGAGTTGGGATCGCCAGAGATGGTGATTATTCAAATAACAAGAATAGGGCTCATTGCATGTGAAAAAGAAAGTATTGTAGAATTGTAATATTCAGTTACTATTTGAGCAACTGTGTGTCCAATGACTCAATTCACAAAGATAAAATGGACCAGGTGACATAGATTTGGGGAGGAAGATGGTGAGTTTGTCTTGGGGCACATGGAGTTTTTGGTGCCTGTGGGGTATCCAGTTAAGCATTTGGACAAGAGGGAGTCAAATGATCTTATGACGTGGTGCCCTCTCTTTACTCTGGAATAGCATTATCTCAGGTGGGAGAAAAGGGAGGAAGAGTTCAAAATCAGCTAGAGTTTATGAGTCCTTTTTATAATCTCTACTTCCACCTTGAATTTCGTTTACCCTTTTCATTATATCAGTTCTTCCTTTTAAGTCTTAGGGTGGGGATCATTGCTTCTAGACTTTAACTAAAACTCGTGTCCGTTCACGCAGTGTAACCTGCATCAGCAATCTAAGATAGCAGCATATTTTAGTAAGTTAGCAGTGCACTTGAATTTGTCTCTTTTTGCTTTCTGCATGTTCTATACTGTATTTTTATATTGAGATTTTCATCATATTTTACTATTACATATTCGATATATTTATATTTATAATTTTTACTTTTCTTGTCATATTTTCTCATGGGAAAATTGTGCTACTTTCAATATAAGGAAAATTTATATCCATCTAAATTAGAACTAGAAGCAATTTTAATACAAAACAACAAGGGTAAGCTGTGGTTTGCAGAAAAGTTGCCAAAATAATAGTGGTAATAAACACATTGTTATAGTCATGTCTTACATCTCTGTGTGGTTATGAATACTTCATTAACTTAAAACCTCAGAAACATATTTATGTGTGAGTTATACTAAAGAAAGAAAGGATGAAAAATTGTTAAATTATTTATTACGCCCTTCCCCAAAATATTTTTTTTAAATAAAGAGATTATAGATCAGTCATGTCAAGATATTCTACATAGCTTGTCTTTATCAAAATAAGGAATCTTTTTATTAAGGCAGCCCAGAAAGGGTAGATTTATGGATTGAAGGGAGTGTGTTTAATATGTCTGTATCCATCCAGATTGACAGTTCTCACAGACATGAATTTCCCCAGAGAGTTGGTGTTGCTGGTGTCAGTGGATGGCATCATTTACTTCAATGTTCCATTATTAAATTGATAACAAGATAATTCCTCTGCTTCTCAGAGACATGACAGGGTTTACAATGGTTAACACCCTTATTGCATGGGATTTGATGTTCTAGGTAGTTTTTAATAAGAAGCATATTTGTATTTCAATATTGAAAAAATTGAAGTAAAAACAACATAGTAAAGTAAAACCAAAATCAAATATATCAGGCAACACACTATGGCTATTCAAAGAAGATTCTGCTTATTTACATGTAACTTTATTTAAAATAAATATATTTTCTATATTTACTTCAATCATTCAAGTAACATAGTTCTATTTAGAGACAAATATAGTTGCATGTCATTTGTTGAAATAGAAATTTACATATTTTGTTTAGAATGCAAGAAATCTATCATAATTTTGGATATTTACAGAGCCAGACGGAACTAGATAATATTTATTAAGGGGTTTATGTTTATCACTTAAAATACAGATATATGAGGTAGCAATGGAGAGACAGGGTTAGAGAAAGCAGTAGTGGCAGACATATAAATAGACGAATAAATTAGAAATACTTTAGACTAAAAACTCACTAAATTTATTGAGACCTATGAGACTAAATTATTGAGAGCTATGAGACTAAATTATCATTAACCCAGTGTTACGGATGAGGAAATTGAGGTTCACAGAGGATAGCAGATTATCCAAGAGGTTATGAAACTTACCCAAGGTTCCCAGCTAGTAAGTACAGAAGCCCATGCTCATTCAGTGTATTATATGGCTTCCTTTGTAGGGTTTGTGAAAATCGGTTTCTTGTCAGTGGTCAAAACTAGCAAGCAGGGGAAATAGACAAACTTCATTTTATCTGGCTTTGGATCTGTTCATATACTCTTTAAAATTAATATTTGTGCCGCTATGTTAAATTTCAGTGGAAATGCTAAACCGATGCTCTGAAACTATGGATCAATTAGAAATACTTTAGGCAGAGGATGAAGCAAGGGCTTATTTAAAAGAGAGTTCAATGAGAATCACTGGGTTAAGGATATCCCAGAAGGATATTTATTAATCCTGTCATCCCAATGATGCTGGAAGTGATACTTTCACAATTGTTTAAAATTGTGTTGTGTTTGCACACAGCTTTATAGGTCACAGATCCCTAATGATTTTCAGATATATATTTTTTTCTGTTCCATCAAGAAGGTTTCTACCTCAGGCAATGCCAACTGCTGATGAGGACAGGAATACTTTAAGAGAGATGATATACTAGTGGCTTCAAAGTATTTTGGGATTCATTTCTGATGGGAAAAGAAAATGCTACTGTTTACCTAGGAGCTGAAAACAGAGTATAGCGTTTTCAAAATTAAAAACGGGGAGAGATCAAATGTTTGATATCTAATGGGTAAGAAAAATCAGAGAGTAAAGCATTTACTCAACAGTAGATTCTCGAAGGGTATCGCACCACACATAGTCACTAAATACACTCCTTCTTCACCTATCCCAAGTTATAGCTGTACATGACCTGCTGTCGAGACACTAAGTTTCTACAGCACGTTACATTAATGAAAGGCTAACTTATGTGAGTTTGTTCCTTACAGGGAAGTGGAATGGACCAATTTAGAGTCATTTCCAAGCAATAAGGATTTAGATTGTTCTATTTCTAAACGATCCTATATTGAAATGTGTTTTTCAAATCTTTGACAAAAAGTGAATGAATACAAAATTCCAACAAAATGAAAAATGAAAACATCAATGATACTTAAGCATCAATATTATTGGATTGCTCTTCCTGTTGTATTTATTTCCTTCATTTTTTTTGATTATAAATCTGACATTATTGAATAGTTACCATATCGGCTGGACAAGAGTACAACTAATAAATGAGAAAACAAGACTTATAAAAAAGAATTTCTATCATCAAAGGAGTATGGAATTTCTGGGCAGAATGGAAAACATGCAAAATAACAATTAATAAAAAAATATGTTACTTTGGGGGCAGCACCTGTGGCTCAAAGCAGTAGGGTGCTGGCCCCATATGGTGAAGGTGGCAGGTTCAAACCCAGCCCTGGCCAAAAACTGCAAATAATAATAATAATAGTAATATATATATATCTCACTTTGTAAAAGCCAAGCTGTAAATGCCCCAGAACTTAGCAGACATTCCTAACCCTGTGAATATACGGTATATCACAATCTGTATCACAGAGAAGGCATGCTGCTGCGGGGGTGTCCGGAATAACCTCATCAGGACTAAGGTGCCATGTTCCTGATAAGCATCTGGAATAAGGACAGCTCAGGAAACAGAATTTTATCATTGTAAACGAAGGGTTCTAAGGAGGGGTGGGGAACCTGAGGCCTCAAGGGCACCTGTGGCCACTCTAAATCCAAACTTTACAGTACAAATCACTCTATTAAGAGTATATATTGGGTAAAATTTAATTTCAATCAAAGGTCACACTCGAGGACCCAGAAGACCCCTTGTGACCCCACGTCCTCAGATTCTCCACTCCTATGTCCAACTTTCCTTCTACAAGTGTCCTAGAGTTTTCTTTGATTATTGTTTTGTTGTTGTCATTGTTGTTTTTCCTAAGGAATGTTTATTTCTGCTATTTCATATATTTTAGAAGAGTAGCTTCCTAGGAAGTCAAAGAGCCATGCTACTGGCTCAGAGATTTTCATCTGGTAAAGAAAAATTTAGCTAAAAAAGAATAAATGATGATTTTTTTTAAAAAAAAGAATAAGATCGTTTATTGAAGATTCTTTGGAGTGGCTTAAACAAGATTAACTGACAAAGTTACTTAAGAAATAGATCAGGAGAAGAAGCTGATCCTTCAAACCAAACCAAAAGCCAAGCTAGGTAATAAAAGTGCTGCTTGCTGTCAGGAAGCTTAGGAAGATAGAGGCTGTGAACCCTGAAAAGACTGTATCCTTAGAAATGTTACAGCTACAGCATGTTCAGCGGAGAAGAAAACCTCTTCCACAAATAAATAAAAGAGCAATAAGGAATGAAGTGTGGAAAGTAATTTGGTAGGAGTAGAATAAACATTAGGAAGGCAAGAGTATTTTTAGAAGGTGGACACCTGGCTCCTAGAGTTAAAAAGCCAAGGCAGTTTTCTACTGTGTCCCTCTGATGCACCTCCGAGAAATGGCACCATGAAACCACTGCCAGGCCAAATATGTTCAAGTTCTTTAATACATGAATTGCATTCGCTATTTGCTTTGAAAGAAAAAATGTCATGAGTTTTTTTTTTTTTTTTTTAAGACCTTAAGTATAAGATAGAGATTAACATTCCATGTATGTCATAGCACCTACAGCTTATTTGCCATTAATGGTATTTTGGTGCAGCGAATCCTTTAACAGAAATTGTTAGTGTAACTCACCCAAGGCTGATAACTAACTGATAAAAATACTAATTGTAATATGAGAATAAGGCATTTTTCTTAACTGGATGATATTTTCACGTTAAATTTGTATACTAGTATTTTTCTTTCCAACTTATAGTATTTTTAATGTATTGTTTCGGTGTTGATATTAGTTATGGTTTTGCTGAGTAATTTGGGCTCATAGGTGGCTGTTTCAAAGTGGAGTTACTGACATGGTGGAGCGGGAAGTATATATGTACATATGTGTGTATGTGATCTATATATATATATATACACACATGTATATACACGCACACACATGCACACAGTAGTTTCTATTTATACTTACACATACACTATTTACATATAATTTGGGGAGAGTACATTATGCCCTCAACAAATGCAGTAAATACCCCTGGCTTGTCTGACTAGTAGCTAATGAGAAATAAGGTTCCAAGTCATTAAAATACATTTAAAGAAAAGAGGAGAAGAAATTCCTTAACCTGATTCAAAAGTCACAGCTAAGATTATTTTGAGTGGGTATAAAGGGGGAAAAATGCAAGAAACAAAAATAAAAACCTCTTGACTACTATATTAGTTAACTACTACTATATTTTGAATTGTTCTTAAATAGAAAAAATCCCCATTATTAATCTTAAAGTATACTAAAGGAACCATTGAACGCTATACTGTAGTGAACAGTTCTTTACAAGAGAGAAGACGATGGGGTGACACAGAAGGGCCATGACATTTGTTCCTCCTTTTCTTCCTGTCTTTCCAACACTGAACACTTTGTTTCAAGGAAGAACTGCATGGTGCCAAAATAGATGACACTCAGACATTGCCATCTGTGTTCATTCTTTTATTTGGTAAAAATATAAGAAATTTGGTTTTGTTTTATACGTTTTTGTTCCAAATATAAGGCCAGGGACTATTTGCCCACTGTGAAAAAATATAGCATGTGGTAAACCCTTTCACTGAATAGGTGTTCACAGCCATGCATGTGAAAATGCATGTTCGAAGAATTTATGAGACATGTGGGGACGTGGGCTGAATCTGAGACAAAAATCCTCATCATAAGCTTTTCTGGTATTATACTATGATGACTTGGGGAGGGGAGAAGGATACCTCTTTATTCTTTCATTAAATAATAGACCAATTTGAGGAGGTTGTAAATAATTCAGAAGGTCTCCACCAGAATGATTCTAGAGGCTATTTTATGCTTTATTCTAATTAATTGGAGCAATCAATGATATAGCTTTTATAATGCTCTTTGAAAATATATAGCAATTATCAAAACAGGAAGCATTTGATGACCTCAAATTACATCTTATAATTTTCTTCCACCACTTAACTGTGTAGTCCTTTGTATAATAATTCCTGAGACAAGAATATGCGAAAAAATTTACTGTAAAATAAACTTTCAGAAAGATACTATAGAATAACAAATACATGGTTAATTCTCTCTTAATTTAGAAGACGACAAACCCGAGCCATACAATTACATTATTTCCAAAGGCCACTTATCTTCTATTTGTTTTGAAAGTTTCAAAGATCATGTAATTATGTGTGGGAGAAAGGACAAAAAAGATTTCAAAACAAATATCTCATTGTTGTTTCTTGAAAACAGCATTGATAACAGCATCTGGGCATTCATGAGCAAACCAGAAAGTATAAATGATGAAGAAAAGGCCTATTTAAGTGAAAAAAAAAAACTTCTTTAAATTTTCAAACTTCTAATATATTATTGTGAAAGGCATTACTCTGAGAAGGACCTTCAGAGTTTGCTTTGGATTGTAACTGTTAATTCATCAATTGTAGTCAAATGTGACTTTAGTTTAATATTTGATTACATTATGATTTTTGGTCACTATTCCTTTAAGAAATTTTGATATAGCTAATACTATATATATATTATATACATATATATAATATATATACATGATAAACCCTTTCACTGACTAGGTATTCACAATCATGTATATGATTATATTTTAAATATATTATATTGCATACTATATATAATATAATTATGTTATATATTATATAGTATATATTATATATGATATATACAATATATAACCATATACATAATTATATATAATGTATATTCAATATAGCTAATATTCATAACAGAATATTCTTTGAAGGACAAATTAGATCAAAGAAATTTGGGTTTTCTTTTTTCCTTCAGTGTGATTAATGAAGTGTATACCCTTTGCACTTATTATAACTATTAGTGCATATGTATTATCTTAGAAGTATATAACTATGGCTTGAATACTATTTCTTGACTTTATTAAATAATGAGGTCATATTGACTTTTGAATTTGTTCATTTAACTGGTATTGTGAATTTAGCAGAAACTTGTGTGCACTTTGTTTTATTTTTATAGTATGCAAATAAGGAACAAATGTCAACACATTAATTATGCTGTATAAAGTTTATACCAGGAAGATTCTAGGCACTTTGAAAAAGGTCTTGTCATTGCTTCCATTGTAAATCACTTTTCTAAACTTCTGAGAAGAAACATTTTGATCTGAAATTTGTAATAAAGATGAAACCCCAAGATGTTTACAAAATGTAGGAAACATCTTTAGTTGATTTCTAAGTATCAATAATGGCATATTCAAACAAAGGAATCACTTATCAATAGTCAATGATACAATAAATGTTTTATTATTGTAGCATCATTGATTATCATCCTGAGGAAATGAGAGGTTTTATTTTTTATTATTGTGTACTAAGATGCCCATGTTGGGAGAGTTGGCAACTCCAAATAGAGGTGGAAGCAGTGAGACCAAGTCTGGAAATACCTCTTTGTATAGAAAGATGTGGTGAGGGGAATTATGATAAGGGTGAGATTTATGAAGGGGAAAGAAGGAGAGCTAAAAAAAAAAATATGGGTTCATTTGCACAGGGGGAGTGCACAGGATTATTAGTTTATTCATTCATCTAGTCTCCACTCAGATCCTTCTCTATTCCTGGCAGAGGGGTGAACACTAAACATGCTGTGCTGAGAAGGAGATGGTCTCCTGGGGAGAAAGGTGATGATTGAGTATGAGAGAAGTGCATAGAGAAAGGTATGATGGAAATGCTTGTATCTCACGCAGAGCCTGGGTTGGAAAAGAAGATTCCAGTTTTGTGGTTTAGAATGCATGCTCAGGTAAAGGACTTGATTCCTGATTTCCATCCCACGCTCTATCAATTCCTAACCCAACATTGCACCCAGTACCAGCTCACTGTTCTATCCCTCGACACGGCATCTGTTTGCGACAGTGTCCCCCTCCTCAAATCAAAGAGGCATGTATCTCTGGGGCTTATGGTTTTTATAATTTTATTTTCTGGGTAAATAGGAAAAATTTCCTAATCTCAATTCTGCTAAAGCAATGTTGACTAAGAATCATAATTTAATAATAGAGGTGTTAGACGGTACTGAATTTTCTAGTGTTTTAACTAAATCTAAAAATAATTTTAAAATATATGTAAAATATAAGACCAACCATAAAGTTTGGTTCTATAGGTCTACCATTTTTAAAAACTACATTAATTTACAGATATAATATGCCCAAAATGTGACACTACAGTAAGATCAAAGGACTATACAAAGATGATACTCTTTACCCTTTCCAATGACATATTTTTAAAAAATCTTATCTGTGGATGTTTAAAACCAAAGTACTCCGCTACTTCAAAATGTCATTGTTTGCACTCTAACTAAATTCTAGAAAAAGGCAAATCTGAATTTGACATTATTCTCTCAGTTAGAAAAATAATCATTGAATTTCAGTGAAAACGATTTCATGTCAAATATATAATAGCATCTAATTCTCAGAACAAGTCTATGAAATAAGTATAGCAATCAAATTATTTCCATTTTTTAATCAGGTATCTGATGCAGAGAGACATTAAATGGGTATGTTAATATTTAATTATTCATTCCACAGTTATTTACAGGGCATCTGCTACATGTCAGCCAGTCTGTATCCAAAACAAAGATTCTTACTGTAGTGGAGCTTATATTGCAGCTGCAGAGAAAGAAAATAAATATATGTAAATATGGAAATTACATAATAGAAAGTTCCATAGGAAATAAAATAGGACTTGGAGGGAGTGTGATTTTAAAGAATCTCACTAGTTTTGAGCAGAGATGTATAGGAGGTTGGCAGTGCACTGTGTGTATGTCTGGGGAAGAATATTTGAGGTTGAAAAGCAGACAAGGCAGAGTCCCAGAGTGTGCCACATGTCTCACAGTGAATTGAATCGAGCCTTTACTTAGAATTTAGGTGAGATAATAGGGTACATTTAGTCAGAAAAGGGTATGTTGTATGTTTTTATAAGTCCTTGATTTCATAAAGCATTGCACTTAACAAGAACCGAGTTCATCTGGTCAATTCTTTCATTTATTTGTTTAGTCAGCAAATATTATCTGCGTTCTTGGTATGTGTCAGGTACATTAGCAAACAGGGCTATCAAGTCCCAGCCCACAAGGCCATGATGCTGTAGAAGACAGACCCCATGTCTTCTAGAACTTATTCTTCAGTGCTGAAGACACAGCACCAATGGTGTACACAATAGGATTCTTTAATTGTGCGTTAAACATGGAATCATACTTAATGAGAGCAAAAGAGCTACATCTCATAAAATAATTACAACAACACTTAGTATTTTCAATAATATCTTCATGGGGGAATTTGAAATATTTATACAAATGATTTCAATGATCTTTACAACACCCATGTGCTTGCATGTGTGGCATTGAAGGAAATGTCCAAACTATTTAATGTTGTGCATCATTCCATGTAATTACCTTGAGAGCTTTCATTATTTTCCTTTTTTATATTCCCATGTTACATTTTAACATTATGTTAATTATTAGCCTTATTAATTTAGAAATGTAGCTTATTAAATAAATGTATGTTATAGTCTCTGAATAAAAAGAGTTTAAAATGGGAATATAGATGTATCATAACACATTTTAAAACACCTCTTTCATGTGCCACTGAAAAGTTCTATTCCTGAATGAACAATATCAGTGCAGGTGATAGATCATGACCTTTTATGTAAAAGGAGATAAAATCTCATACATTGGTTTTATGTAGAGAACACACCTTTTTGCGTGAGTACACTTAATTCAAATCTCATGATTTAACTGACTTACTACAACTTAAGTAAGGGATCAACAGGGATAGTACAACCCAAATCCCATTGGACATTGTAGATTAAAGTCATGCCAAAGCCATGTTCTGAAAACAGTAAATAGCTTAGAGGTCTAATAATGTGTGGTAGAGGGTTTCCAGTTCTGCATGGGAAGAGTTTGGAAGTTTGCACTGCAACCTAAACACAAGTAAAATGCTGAAAAACTGAAAAATGAACAACTTTTCTTGGAAATGAGGACAAGGGAGAACTAAGAGCAAAACTACTACCCCCAAGATTCTAGAGACAGAGAAATTCAAGGAGGTCCTGGCTTACTGAAGCTGACTGAATAGGAGAAGCGGTATCAGGAACTGCCATTAAGTAGGAAAACCTGCGATGTAGTTGATGAATTGCTGGAGGATCAGACCAGACATGTCTGAGAGTTAAAAACTGCTTGGGAATCCCTTTGGAATGGTCCCTACGAGATTGTGAGATGCATCTCCAGAAGTTTGACCTGTTTCCCACAGTAATAATTAGAGAAAAATCTCCTTTATCCAGTACAGGGAAGGAAAAAGGGGCCATTTTAAGGCATGAGCGCCTTCTGTTCTTAACAAGACTTGCCCAGAGGAGAAGCTAGTAAACCAAAGCATAAGCTGCTGGGGTTTTAATCAGAGCTTAACTGACCTAGGGGAAGCTCTCATCTTCTACATGGGGGAAGAGAAATGGTCACCTCCAGCCCACTCTAGCCATTCTGATCCCACTAAGGAGGAAGAAAGAAAATGAGAAAAGCTTGTGAACTTCACTGTCCAGCTTAGGCTTACTAAAAGACTGAGACCGAATCATAGGGTGACAGATGCTCTCACCACACCTCACTGCTGTATTACTAAGGGCCTATTTAGAGCAGTTCCTTTTACCTGGTTCCTCCTGACTGGCTATCAAGAAAAAGACTATGAGGCATTCCAAAAGGCAATAAATAAATAAAAGGGAATGCATCAGAACCTGAAATGGTAGTGCTATTGGAATTATCAGGCTGAAATTTTAAATGACAACTAATTGTTAGAGCTAAGGATACTGCTGGTTAAAGTCAAGTGGAAGAAGAGATGGGCAATGTAAGCAGAGAAGTAGAAATTCTGAGAAAAAGTGAAAAAGAAATGCTAGAGTCAAAAATGCTGACCAGGAATGAAACAAGCCTTTGATGGACATGTTAGTGGACTGAACACAACTAAGGAAAGAATCTCTATGAGTTGGGATATATCAAGAGAAACTGGAAATTATCAAGAGAAACTTCAAAAATGAAAAAGTGAAAAGAACAAACACAAAAATATCAGACCTGAGTAAGAACTGTGGAACAACTACAAAAGGTATAACATATGCAGAAGGAGAAAATCAGAAAGAGAACAGAAGAAAAGAACAGAAAAATTGTTTGAGAAAATAATGACTGAGAATGTCACCACATTAATGTTGGATAACAAACCACAGATCCAGGAATGTAAGAGCACATCAAGCAAAAAAAAAAAAAAAGGCTCCAAACTATGCCTCCACTTCTCATTTTCAAAATACAGAAAATCAAAAGTAATAAAAAAAAGTCCTGAGACAAGCCAGAGAGGAAAAACACCTTATGTATAGATGAACAAAGCAAAGAATTACATCCAGCTTGTCAAAAATCATGGAAACAAGAAGAGAGTGGAGTGAAATATTTAAAGTTTTGAGAAAGAGGCATAGAAAGAGAGAAACACCAATGTAGAATTCTTTACTCTACAAAATTATCCTTCAAGAGTAATAACAACAACAACAAAAAACTTTCTCAGGTCGACATTGAAAGAATTTCTTTCTAGTAAACCTGCTTTGCAAGAAACGTAAATGGAAGTTCTTTAGAGATAAGGAAAGTTCTAAAAGTCAGAACTAGACAAAGAAAGGGAGAATATCAATAAAGGAATAAATGAATGTAATTTTTTTTTATTTTTTTGTACTTAGCTGATCTAATTAATGTTTTGCTCCAATAATATTACTAACAACATATTTGATTATGTGTGCTTATGTATAATAAGTACACGATGTATGCTTATATATAAGTAAAAAAAATAGCAATAATACAAGGGACATAGGGAGGATCAGAATTATTTTACTATATAAAGTACCTATGAAACAATACAGTGTTATTTGAAAGTGGGTTTATATGCATTGTAAATATATATTTCAAATTTTAGGGCAAGGAGTATAAAATAAAAGAAGTACATCTACCATGCTGAGAAAATAGAGAAAATTGAATCATATAAAATGCTCAGATTAAACTACAACAGACAGAAAAAGAATTAAAGACCAAAATAGGAACAAAGGAACAAGACAAAAAGTAAAAGAAAAGTAACAGATATGATAAATATTAACCCAACTATATCAATAATCATTTTGAATGTGAATAATCTCAATGCACCAATTAAAACAGCTTGTCACAATGAACAAAAACAAAACACAGCTGCAGTAGTCTACAATAAACTCTTTTTCAGTATAAAACCACATATAAATTAAAAGTAAATCAATGGGAAAAAATAAATCCCTGCTAATAATAATCTAAAGAAACCAGGAGTGATTGTATTAATTTAAGACAAATCAGCCTTCAAAACAGGGAGAATTATCAGGGGTGAAGAAGGGTATTATATAATGATAAAGGGGTCAATTTTCCAAGGAGACGTAACAATCTGAAATATGTGTTTTGCTAACAACAGAACATCAAACTTTATGAAATAAAAACTAATAGAATTTCAAGGAGAAATAGATGAATTCACTGCTGTAGTTTGAGACTTCAATACTCCTCTATCAGAAATGGACAGATCCAGCATGCAGAAAATCAGTAAGAACATAAACTCAGCAACATCATCAATCATCTGGATATGCTTTGACATCTATAGACTAATTCATTCAACAATAAAAGAATATACAATATATGTACATGCCTCAACTTATGATGAGGTTATGTGCAGGTAAACCCATTGTGATGCCCCAACTCCATCCATTTTGAGCAAGTGAACCAGACTTTCTCCATTTTCTTAAGAGCTTGCAGCCCTCCACACACCTTTTGTAACTAAAATAGCCCCTTGAGCAAGCAGTGACCCTGCAAAAACGGGAAGGAAATTTAGCTGAGAACTGCAGAATCCTGTGACAACTGAAAAAATCTTGCGGAAACCACAATCCTGTCACAAGTCTCTCGGGTCTGTCTGTCTGCATTGTACGACCCCTCTCCTTAACTCTTAACCTTTGAGATTTGGAGGTATCTTTTGTCATTGATTTTTAGTTCAATTTTATTATGTTCCAGAAATAGACATTTTATGATTTCTATTCTTTTAAATTTTGGGTTTTATGACCCAGAATGTGAACTACCTTGGAGAATGCTCCATGTGAGCTTCAGAAAAATGTATAAACACTTAGATATAAATCTAACAAAATATGAAAACATCAATAGGAGGAAATCTACAAAACTTTGATGGACAAAACCAAATAAGAACTAAATAAATGGAGAGATATTCCATGTTCATGGATAGAAAGATAGTATTGTCAAGATACCAGTTCTTCCCAGCTTGATCTATAGATAGAGCACAATCACAATCAACACCCCAGCAAGTTATTTTGTGGATATTGACAAACAGATTGTAAAGTTTATATGGAGTTTTGAAAGCCCCAGAATAGCCAACACAATATAGAAAGAGGTCGGAGGACTGCCACCACCCAACCTCAAGATTTACTATAAAGCTAACATAATCAAATCAAGATGACTATATTATTTGCAAAAGAATAGACAAATAGATCAGTGAAACAGACTAGAGAGTGTAGAAGTAGGCCCGCATAAGTAACTCAACTGATCTTTGACAGAGCAGCAGAGGCAATACCAATGAAGAATGGTGCCAGAACTACTAGATATTCACATGCAAAAAAAAAAAAAAAATGAATCCAGGCACAGACCTTATACCCTTCACAAAAACAAACTCTCAATGGATTCTACATCTAAATGTAAAATGCAAAAATAGAAAACTCTCAAAACGGTAACTTAGGAGAAAGCCTAATTGACATTGCATATGTTGATGTCTTTTTAGATATAACACCAAAGACAAGATTCATGAAAGACATTATTATACACTGGACTTTATTAAATTCAAAAAAAATTTGCTCTGTTAAAGACAATTTCAAAAAAAAAATGAAAAGAGAAACCACAGGCTGAAAGAAAATATTTACAAAGGAGATATCTGATAGAGTAGTCTTATCCAAGATACACAAAGAACATTTGAAGTCAACAAAAAGGTAACAACCAACCAGACTAAGAAATGTGCCAAAGACTTTAACAGAAACCTCATTTAAAAAGACGAATAAGCGACAAATAAGCACATGAGAAAATGCTCTGCATCATATATCACCAGTGAAATGCACATTAAAAGAATGAGATATCACTACATACCTATTAGAATGGCCAAAATCCACAACATTGACAACACCAAATTCTGGCTAAGGATAGGGCACAAAGGAGGTCTCATTCATTACTGGTGGGCTTACAAAATGTTTTAGCCACTTTGCAAGGTAGTGTGTGACAGTTTCTTACAAAAAGAACAATTCTCTTATTGCACGACCTAGTAATTACACTCCTTGGTACGTACTCAAAGGAGTTAAAAGCTTATGTCCACATAAAAACTTGCACAAGGATGTTTACAGAAGCTTTATTCATAATATCCAAAACTTGAATGCAACCATTGATAAATAAACCATGGTACATGAAGACAATTGTATATTATTTAGCCTTAAAAAGGCCTGAGCTGGGCAGTGCCTGTGGATTAGTGGGTAGGGCGCCAGCCCCATATACCAATAGTGGTGGGTTCAAACCCAGCTCCAGCCAAACTGCAACCAAAAATAGCCAGGCATTGTAGTGGGCGCCTATAGTCCCAGCTACTTGGGAGGCCAAGGCAAGAGAATCGCCTAAGCCCAGGAGTTGGAGGTCACTGTGAGCTGTGATACTATGGCACTCTACCGAGGGCAATAAAATGGGACTCTGTCTCAAAAAAAAAACAAAAAAAAAGTCTGCGCTACCAAGCCATGCAAAGACAATGGAGGGACTTAAACACATATTACTAATCTTAAGAAAGAAACCAATCTTGGGAACACACCTACGGTGCATCTTAGCAGGGTACTGGCGAAACTTATTAAAGGTAGAGTATTAATGTCTTTATATAGTGATCAAGGAAATGCCATGAAGGATATCTGTAACAGTATGATCAAAATATTTCTGAATGTATA